>JASKGM010032294.1:11947-25227 GCA_034509205.1 Ceratonia siliqua
AAAGATTAAAGTTATAAATAATAAATAAAATAAATAATTCTTTGGATTCTGTTAACTTGAATCATTAGAATGAATATAGTAGTTTTCTAATAAAACTAGGATACCTAATATTATTAAAATTCCTATACCATTAGAATTATAAGATTTCTAATCTCAATTTTCTATATAAATAAGCCTATAACTGAAGAATAAACCACAAAACTCACATTCATCCCTCTCCCTGTTTCTCTGTGATTTCCGTACGTTCTTTGAGAGATGGCTCCATCCGTGGAGTTAATGGCCAATGCTTTTGTTGAACAGTATTACTCAGTTCTTCATCAACAACCAGAGCAGCTAGTTCCCAGATTTTACCATGAATCCAGTATCCTAAGCCGACCTGAAGAAGATGGTACAATGACCCAGGCGACCGCCATTGAAGGCATTACCAAGAAGATCCTCTCGCCGGATTACACAAATTCTAGGGTTCAGATTCTGAGTGCTGATGCTCAACCTTCATATAAAGATGGGGTTATGGTTCTTGTGATTGGCTGCGTATCTGGGGATGATAATCTGAACAGGAAGTTTACTCAGTCGTTCTTCCTAGCCCCACAGGAAAACGAAGGATTCTTTATTTTGAATGATGTATTTAGATATATTGATGAGTATAAGTCTGTTGATTTTGATTCTGATGAAACTGCAAATCCAGAGCCCGATCATGTTCTTGGAAGCAAAGAAGTGAATGATGATGGGAAGTTATTGCTTAGTAATGAAGCAGAAACACTTGAAGACATGCGCCGTGTCTTGCTTTGTTTGATACAAGTATCAGCTGATGCTGATCTTAGTAAAGAAGCAAATCAACCAACTTATGAACAACAGACACTTCAAGACACGTATCCGATTTGACACCTGATGAAAGTGTTGACACTAATGTTAATGTTAGCAAAGTAGCGAATCAACCAACGACACTAAATAAAGCTGATGAAAGTGCTGACACTGATGTAAGTAAAGAAGCGAATCAACCAACTTACGAAGAACAGACACTTAAAAACATGTGTCCGACACTTGTATCAGACATAATCCCACGTGATGATGCTCTTGGAAACATCCCAACTAGTCATGATGTCAACAAAGAGACAATAAATGACAGAAAGTTGTCGATTATTTGTGAAGCACAAAACTCAATACTTGTATCAAATACAACATTAGATGATGCTGATGAAAGTGCTCCAACAAGTTCTTTGGTTGGAAACATCCCACCTAGTCAAATTGTTGACACTGATGTCAGCAGAGAAACATTGAATGATAGAAAATTTTCGATTACTTATGAAGCACAAAACTCGATATTCGTATCAAATATGACATCATATAATGCTCAAAACATTCCACCTACTCAAACTGTCGACACTTATGTCAGCAGAGAAGGGAATCAGCCATTAGACAATGGGCAAGAAAACAATCCACCTAGTCAATCATTGGGTAATGAGAAATTATCAACATTCAATACGTGGCCGATACTCGTATCAAAAACTAAAAGGGTAATCGCTGCTAATAATGAATTGAAAGAGACAAACATTGAGAAAACAGATTCGGATACTCGAAAGAAGAAGACATTTGCATCAATAGTGACAGCATTGAAAGGTAATGCTATTCCATTCCATAAGAGGACTTTGCCTGTGAAACCTAAGGCTGAGAGAGGATCACCAGTTCAATCTTATGCAATATTTGTTGGGAATTTGCCATTGACTGCAAGAGTAGATCAACTTGAACGAGAATTCAAGAGATTTGGAGCCATTAAACGAGGTGGAATTCAAGTTAGAAGAAGCAAGAAGCAAGAGGGATCTTGTTTTGGGTTTGTGGAATTTGAATCTGCTGGTTCAATGCAGAAAGCACTTGAGGCTTCTCCTATTACATTGGAGAATCGTAGACTCTTCATTCAAGAAAAACGAGCAGCTGATAATGGTAATTGGACCAGACTCTTCACCAAGGCCTGATAGATATCATCAAAAGCAACTTCTGTAGTGTAACACAATTTTTTTAAAAGATTTATTTATTTATTTATTTGTGTGTAGTTTTTCATTTGTAGATATGATGGATTATTTCTTTTTAATATAAAATTCTTTTTATATAACTAAAAAAATACAATAGTAACATTTAAAGAAAATAATATACATGTACCTAAAGATATATTAATATAAAGAGTAAATTATTTTGCTCTTTTAAAAAATACTTTAATTACAATTTTTTTAAAGTTATAAAATATTACAATTTAACTTAATTTTAAATTTAACTTTAACTTTAATTAAATCATTTATATATCTAAAATATCTTTAAGAACCTTGAAATTCACATATTATTGATTATAAAAAAAATTTAAAAATTATTTAACGTGTTTAAATATTTAAATTTATCTATTATTGATTATTAAAATTTTTTATTTTATTTTTATTTTTTCTTCTATATTAATATTATTGAGAGTAAATAAATAAATAAATAATTTAAGTTTTATAATTTTTTTTATTTTTTAATAAAGAATATTTTAAACATATAAATAATTTAATTAATATTAAATTTAAAATTAGGTTAAGTAATATTTTTTTAATTCATATATATTTTTATAATAAAACAAATAATCATATAATTAAGACATCTTTTAAAAAAATTTATTCTAAAATAAATTATACAGTTAAACATAAATAATATCTTATATATAGTAATTAGTAAATATATCATACTTTTTTATTGTTGATTATAAATATTAAATAAGCCTATAGTCATTTAGGAATATTAACCTTGATTATTCAAAAATTAAATTGAAAATATTTGTTTTTTAATTTTTTTTATCTGGTGTAGAAAAATTGTAAAAATTTATGGAAAGCCTTTTCCATCAAAGTAGATTTCACTTTAATCAACTATTTTAATTGATTCGTACTCTGGTGAAAGAGAAAATATAACTAAAACAAATAAAGAATACATGGAGGCTGGCCAAATTGAAAACTGCTCATTACCACATTACCTTATTTATTTATTCACTAAGATTAATGATTATCAAACATTATTTTCTTTTTCAAGATAATTTTATTCCTTGTTTTAAATATAATATATTTTAAAATAATACCTTATACTTATAAGATATTTTTCAATATCTTAAATAAATATAAAAAATGTTTTATATAATAAAAAATAAAAACTCGTATAATTCCCTTATGAAATATTAAAGAGTAAATATATGCTGGCCAAATTGAAAACTGCCCATTACCACATTACCTTATTTATTTATTTACTGGTATTACCAAATTTATTTTTCAAGATAGTCTTATTTATTTTTAAATAGATTATATTTTAAAATAATGTCTTATACTTTATAAGATATATTTTTAATTTCTCAAATAATTTAAAATAATATTTTATACTATTATCTTGATATGCTTTAATGTGAATGTCAATCTTTTTTTAAATAAAAATTTAATTATTTAAAAATTTAAAATACTAATTACTTATTATCTCTTAAAATATCAAAGAAAATTAAAAATAATATTAGCTAAATATTTCTTTAAAAAAAATTAAAAGGACAACATAAGAATGATTGTGATAATTTAATATGTAGTCTAACCCTAAACAAGATAATAAATAAATAAAAACGTGATTCCCTTTATTAAATATGATTGCCTCTAGATATATTCATTTTTTTAATTTTCTAATTAAATTATTTTAGTTATAGATTGTTTGAATTTATATGCTTTCTTATAATGCTCATGCCTCCTCCATGGCGCAATTTATTATCTAATCTATGTTATCACAGACTCCAACGCACAGCTACGAACCCATAGGCATTGCGCTATATATGTCTGCAAAGCTCGTTCAGTTGTAGACGCAGATCAGGTCCTTATCACAAAGATCCAACTGGCCAAGGAGCTGCTCTGCCGTGGCTTCCTAATCCACTTCCTTCTTTAACGGACGGCAAGTTTGATTCGATTAACCAAGAAAAAAGGGTCAGAATTTGTATACCCATTTAAGCTCTGTTATCGTTTACTGTAATGAATTATAATTTGCTTCGTTTCTTTTAATTTTCGTAATTCAATTATGATTTTCTTGTCTCAAAGTTTCATTTTTAGAATTTTATTCGTAATTACACGTTCTCTCCGGGTACCCTTTTCTCCGCAGTGCGATTATGTTTCTGGGCTTTTAAGGATTTGATTGTTGGGACCATGTGAAATCAATGTTTTGGTTTCGGAAACTTCAAGTTGTACTCTTTTTGTTATAGAAATAGATGGTCGTTTTGTGTTCGTGGCTGGAGTAGTTGAAATTGCCCAAATTAATACATTATACCTCTCAAGATTCTCCAGTTTTCGCAACCCGTTGTCTGTTTGGGTTTAGAATCTGAATAGGATTTTTTTTTTTTTACATTAAAGTTCTTGGTTTGTGGGTAGATTCATATTTCACCTTTCTGCTAAATATCTTTAAGTGGCTTCTTGGTGCTAGCAAAATATTTTTGGAATGTTTCAAGAGGGGTTTGGTATTGCTTACAATATAAATATATTTAGTATCTTTAGTCTCAAGTTCGTGGAATTTGATCTTCCTTTAATTATTTTCTATCATTAAGTCCTTTTAGCCCTCTCCTCTCATGGACCAGGTATCAACGGCATAGGGAAAGATGTCTCAGAACCAAGGGGAAGAAATGGAGTATGTTACAGACGATAATGAAATGGCAGAAGTAGAAGATGATACGTATTTCCGTGGAAGAGTATTTGGTGATTCAGAATCAGAATCAGATGATGATGATGAATATGACTCTTTGGTTTGTTTCAACTTTAAACTCATATGACATATGCAAATCCCTTTTTATGATCTGAATATCTAATATTGTGTGATGTGATTGTTCATTCCGATTGCAAAGTTGTTTTAACTGTTACTTTTATATTGACAATCTCTTTTGTATTGTTGCTGCCTTCTGGTTCGTCTCCTTACTCAGATGACTTATATTTACTTGACTAATTACAACTACAATGTTGTCATTGAAATAATCTTTTCCTCCTGTCTTTTCTATGGGCTTGCATCTTTTCTTGGGGGCGGGGCCTTGGGTTCTCTATTGCAGGAAAACCGGATAACAGATACTACCGCTGCAGAAGCTAGGGGGGGGAAAGATATTCAAGGTATACCATGGGAGAGACTGAGCATTACACGTGAGAAGTACAGACAGACTAGATTAGAGCAGTACAAGAATTATGAAAATATACCACAATCAGGGGAATTGTCAGAGAAGGTAAAATATGTTTTACTTGGAGTTCCAATGTCATTTGAGTAATGATTTTGGTGGGATCTTTACACCTCATTCTTTTTCTCTACAGGAATGCAAACCAACAGATAAAGGGGGAATGTATTATGATTTTTGGGAAAACACTAGATCTGTGAAATCAACGATACTTCACTTCCAAGTATGTTGATATAGTAATATTTTACTTTCAATTGTGTGCTGATATGATTAAATTTGTTCATTTTCACACTATGTTATATTGTCTCACATGGAAAAGTATGTGTGCGCGCACACACCCATGCAAACCTTAAGGTGCACCACACATGTGGTCGCAGAAACATTCATAGTTTCATACACTCATTGATATGTGGTCGTGTTGTCAGTGTGTTAGTGTGTTGCAAGTATTTGGCATGTATACTGATCTTATTCGTACATGTATAAAACAAACATCATGAGTATAATATTTGATAACCTATGTGGGACCTTTTGATTCATTAACTCCTGAAGTTCTTGTAGTTGATATTCTAGAATAGCATATAGTTCTTATTAGAGTGGAGACCTGGCTGAAGGTGGTTGTTCAGCTTGATGTAGAGAACAATAGCCCTATACTAGCAGTGGGCTACAAGTTGTTTCCATTTTTACATGGAAGAAAAATGTAAAAGGGAATGAGTTGTTGATATCATTTATTCTTTGTTATAGGACGGAGCAGTACCTAGGGTTAGAAATTTATTTCCAAATTTTTGTTAAATATTGATCTTGAAAATGTGGGGCCATTGGATTTGGTCCTTTTTCTCATGAATGAGAGTTTGGATTAAATTTTTTACTGACAGATTTCGCTCCTCCCAGGTTTAAGTAGTGATGGTGGAAGTCCCCGTCCATCTTATAGGAATTGAATTGCCTTGTTCTATGGGGCTTTATATTCATAGATTGCTTTTCTCTTTGGGAAGTTTAGCCTAGGCAGTTGTTATCAGTAGTGTAAGGAACATTAATGCAAAACCTTTAATATGTCGTTTGCAGTTGAGGAACTTGGTTTGGTCAACTTCAAAACATGATGTGTATCTTGTTTCACATTACTCAATTGTTCACTGGTCTTCATTAAATTCCAAGAGATCTGAAGTCCTGAATGTATCAGGGCATGTAGCTCCATGTGAGGTAATCATTTTTGCACTGCTTTGTTGTTGAAAAACCTCACTCAGAAAAGGCATCTGAGCTTTTGAAATGTGCGTTAATAATAGAAACATCCCGGAAGTCTCTTGGAAGGATTTACTCAGACACAAATTAGTACACTGGCCGTACGGGATAAGTTGTTGATAGCTGGAGGTTTTCAAGGAGAACTTATTTGCAAGGTACTACTGTTGTACTTCCCATCATTTTTATCCTTGGCAATGACTAATTTTATTTATTATGTAACCAATGTACTAAAGTTTCACTTTGACCATTGCTATATTCCAATGATAACATGGTATCTGGCTTTTCTTTTATATGTTCACCAGCATTATTTGTGCTTCTTAATATGTCCAGTTTCAGTTCGTATAAGTTTTGGCTGTAATCTTATATTGATATATCATGCTGAAGATTGCATGATTATGGTTTTGCTCCTCTATATAGTTGCTCATGGATTTTATATTCTTGTTGTGACCTTGAGTTTGAGATGGGGTGGGAGCTTGTTTTGCCTTTGTATGTTTAATCTGATAAATTACTGATTAACAAAATGGAAGTAATCTGAAGTCATTCTAAAGTAAACCTTATATAATTTTATCTTTGTTTTCCAAAATGAATTAGTTGTGGGTATATTACTGTCTTACCTGACTGATGGCTCATACATCATGTCTTGCAGTACTTAGATCGGCCAGGGGTTAGCTTCTGTTCCAGAACTACTTATGATGATAATGCAATAACAAATGCAGTTGAGATTTATGAGCATAGAAGGTCTCTCTTTTCTTTGCTTTCTTCTTTTTCTTTTCTTTCTTGGTTTCTTGCAGGTCTTTAATATTTGATATGGTTTTGGCAATTATTGTTCACGACCCCCAAAATATTGTTGCTTAATAACTATAAAGTATAAACTATTCTTGCAGTGGAGCTGTTCACTTCATGGCTTCAAATAATGACTGTGGAGTCAGAGACTTTGATATGGAGAGATTTCAGCTTTCCAAGCATTTCAGCTTCCCCTGGCCAGTAAATGTAAGTACCTCCAATTGATTTATTATGGTTGAAATAATAGAAATGAAAACATTACTTGAACTGTCCTGGACTTTATGACATATAGAATTGGCATGACTTGTGGTCTTTTTTCTAGTTTGTACTAATCTAGGAACATCATAGTCAGTGGGATCTCGAGTTGGCTAGCAATAGAAATATTTAAAGAAACCATTAATAATATTTAGTGAAACAGAAATACCATCTTTGATGTTCCTTGAAATCAAGTTTGTCCTCTGGTCTCTGAAGATTATTTTTTAATAAATCAGTTTCAGAATCTTGTCTGGTAATCTGCTCTTGCATTTTTTTTTCTGCTTTTACTATTTTGAGAATAGAAAATTCCTTTGTATTTCACTATTCTTGACAAGACTTCCTGAATGTTGAATATTCTTTCTTGCTCAATTGGGGCAGGGGTGACTGTGCTTGTCTGCTTGTATGTGTCTTTATTCAAATACAAAGTACTGGATTATGTGGCAACAGAAAGGGAATTCCCCTATTGGAGGCAATTTTTATTTAACTGAAAACCAAGTGTTATCTAATTTTTGTTTTTATTAATTAAAAAGTGAGGAGGAAAGTTTAGCTTAATGACTCTGCCCAACTTTCACGCCCACCTACGTTTGAGAAACTTCATATAAATTAGTAGCGTAATGGATAAGTTACGAGTTCCAGTTTTTGTTCAGTCTTTAAAATAAAAATGGGATAGAATTGGGAATATATGTTTTGAAATACATTTCTTTTCCTCTTTGCACATGCATCTGGGTGCCCACTGCTAGTGTTGTTAAATATGATATATAAATTTTATTAAATAGCATAAATAATCATTTGAACTTGTGTCCATTCTTCTTGCAGCATACTTCATTGAGTCCTGATGGTAAACTGCTTGTCATTGTTGGAGACAATCCAGAAGGGATAGTGGTGGATTCTCAAACAGGAAAGGTTAGTGTATTCTGTTTGTCAATGTCACAAATTTCTAGTTGTATTTTTCTCAAGGATTCATCAGCATGAGAAGAGGGGGTAGGGGTGTGGAAGAGCTCAACTTAGCTAATGTTGGTTGTTCTTTGTAGACTGTGACACAATTATGTGGACACTTGGATTACTCATTTGCATCTGCGTGGCATCCTCATGGTAACATCTTTGCCACTGGGAACCAAGACAAGACATGTCGTGTTTGGGATGTTCGCAACTTGTCAAAGTCTGTTGCTGTACTGAAGGGCAACCTTGGAGCTATACGGTCAATACGATTCACATCTGATGGGCAGTTCATGGCAATGGCTGAGCCTGCCGACTTTGTGCATATCTATGATGCAAAGCAGGGGTTTGAGAAGGAGCAGGAGATCGATTTTTTTGGGGAGATCTCTGGTGTATCTTTTAGCCCTGACACAGAATCACTTTTTATTGGTGTTTGGGATCGTACCTATGGTAGCCTTCTTCAATACAATCGACACAGAAACTATACGTATATTGACTCCTTGTAAATTTGTAATTGTATACATTGTAAGTCCCCACAGCTTATATCCAAAAGTATAGGAATTTGAATATTGTACCAACATCTGACCTTATCAAAGAAAAATGACTGGTGTCTTGCCCCATCATACAATTTAGGAGGAAGTCCCTGAGGATGTCATAGTTGTACTTGTCATGTTAAATATTTGACTGCCAATCTCTTTTACAGTTTTTCCTCATGCTAGTAATGAAAGAATGTAAAATGAATTTGCTTGATCGCTTATGCCGCTTGGTGACTACTGCTGCATACTGTGGTATACAATCCAGCATGATGTCTGGGTGACTAATCCATGGTATGATCAAGCCAAGAACGAGTTGCTCCACTTGTGATCGTCTGCAGCTTCCATCCCTACATTATATTGAAGAATGAAATAAAGAGCAGGGGAAAGCTTCCAAATTTTAATTGTTTTTGTACCAAGCCATCCCCAGGTAATTTGCTCGTGTTGCTTGTAAATTAAAAGCTTTACGTCGAGAAAAGAACCAACCATGAGGCAGCAAAGACCCTATGAACTACAAGTTTTACCTTACTTTTCCAATTATATGCCCTTCGAATTGCTATTATACTAAAAAAATTATCAATTCGAACTTTTCGTAAAGCATGCAGTTAATTATCCCCTTGATACATTATGGTAAAAGAGTATTATAACGAGCTTTTCTCCTCAATAAGCAGTTCCATGAAGTGTCGTTATCTGTACAAAATAGAAGAAATGACAAGATTCTTAGAAATCAACCAATGTAATTGGTCTTTTCTGGTGATTCATGTTTCCCTAGGGAGGTTCACTATCAAGATTCTTCTTAAAACCCTGGTTAAGACAGTTTCTACTACTTCAAAACTTAATTCTTAAGGAAATGGGTCTCTTTTCTCGTTTTAACTTTCACATTTAATAACAACATATTGCTTGTCAAATTGTGAACATTGAATGATAGGTTAATTTATCCCCATGCAATTTATTAAAGTTTGCGGCAACATGATATGTTTAGGTTTCTCTTTAATGATATTACACAACAGTTTATTTGCCAAACAAACAAGCTGCAAAACAGTTGCAATAGCGGACAAAGCAAGAGTAGCCGCAGAACATGACAATCAGGTTTCATAAGAGCATTTAATTGTTCTTTTTCTTATACGTACAATTGAGATACAGTACATGCCTATGCAGGCAGTCTGTATTATATGGAGTGGCAATAGGCAGATTAGATATTATCCCCTCTTCCCCCGCATATTAACAAGAGGCACTTAATATATGAATTGACCGTTGATTTCCTGTATTAAGAGAACTATATGAATTGACCGTTGATTTCCTGTATTAAGAGAACACTAGTCTTGAAGATAGCTCAAATCCAAATTGATGCTTTTAAGAGAGAAAAAGCACTGATAATAACACCTTTAACATTGATTTCTTTTTCTTTGTTTCACCTTTGGGTTATTTTCTAAAATAAAAAAAAATACAAACAGAATGAAATCCTCCGCTGCGATGTCTTGATTTTTCTTATTATTATTTTTACCTTATTCCTCAACTTGATATCTGATATGTAAAGAAAATAGTAACCAGTGCAATAATATAAAAAATGCATTGCCCAGAAACAGATATCACTAGTAACTGAAATATACCTGGAAAATATATCACATCAAAACATGAATACTCTACAAGTAACAAGAAAATTCCAAATCATGATGGATACAATAAAAACAATGAATTCTTGATATACTATGTCATTGATATCAAAGAGTTTTACACAGATTGATACATGAAATAAATTACATGCATAAAGAAAAGCCTAAAAAGACAACTACTATCACTAAAAAATTGGCCATAAAACCACAAATCCAAGTGGATCACCGCCAAAATGCATTACCTTCGCCTACTTCAGACCTTCCTTGAGAATAATGTGTCCGACGACAAACACTCTCAACTATTGATGTGCTCCCACCTTCAGCAACACCACGAACACTTCTTGAGTAGCATCGAAGAAATTCTTTCCACGAGATGTACTGCTATGGATGGTTTCCTGTGCATCATTCTCCTCAGCTTTTGTTAAACGTTTTTGTCTATGACCCATACAACAACCCAGTAAGATCCAAGCCCAACTACATGTAGCTCATGATCCAACCAACTACAAGGACGAAAATACCCCTCCTCAGTTGCCACAATTATAGGAATGACATTCCACCTTCCTATAGAAGTTGCCTCCCACGAAGGTACAAAGACTTTTAGAGGATTGTGCTGATCAAGAAGCGGGCTATGAAGAGGCCGACAAGTTCATTGAAGTTAGATATGGAGTAAAGGGGAAGGTTGCAAAACTAGTGGAGTGCAACTCTTCTTAGAGTAATAGGAAAGGCCCGACACTTGAGCTCGTCTATGCCGTAAAGGAGCATGACTAAGTTGAAGTTAGCTAAGTGTTCCCTGGCGTTGGTGGACCCGTCATACGGTTCAAGTTGTGGTTGTTTAAAGTGGGCTGGTAGAGGAAAATCCATAATGTTTTGAGTAAATGGATGTTCCCCACCTTGTCTTTGTTTTTCCGAGCTAGAAGGTGAGGGTCTGGCTGAACCAGAGGCTAGGGTCAGGCCTTGGGTGAAAGTGTGGTAGGACGATGGGTTGCTTGCTGCCTGACTGGCATGTTGCTTCGAGTGCTTGTGCGGCGTAGTGACGACCAGTGTCCTATTAAAGGTCGGGATTTGGCATAGTCTTTTCTTTGCTGCTGGCACCTCCGGAGGTCAGCTAGCTCAGCCTTGTTTGCTTCCACTTCCAGGTCGAGTGCTTAGATCTTCTGCAGGAGAAAGCGAAGGGTATTTACTTGGGGCTCTTCCATCTTCTCCACTCCCCAAGAGGGATTTTCAGGAAAGCTCTTATTTTCCCTTTTACTGTCCCTGCCCCTCTTAAGGGCATCGATATTTGACTGACCTTTTGAAGCATATCTTTCTGACTTGTTATAATTACTGTCATCAAAATCTTGCTTATAGTCTTTCTTACTTCCCTGCCTTGAGCAGTCCCTGGGTGCCCTCTCTTTGTTTTTTTTTTGTCTTCACGGTGATTCCTTCTCAATTCTCTTTCATTTAGTTCATACTCCAAATCTTATTGGGCTTTGTGATTTTGTTTATTGTAATCTGAGGTACTTCGAGTAACCACCTTTCTTTTTCTCCCTTCAGCAACATCATCATTTGAATCGGACGGCTGTCCCTGTTATGTTTGTGATGCTTTGAACTACTATGATGGTGCTTCTTCCGGCTTTCCTTTTTATCACGATCTTTCTCCTTGTGTTCTGTTCCTTCGACCTGACAGTGTTGCCAGAAATGATTAGGAAGGGTCTTAAACTAGAAATAATGCCAAACAAAATGCCTTTATTTTTCTTGTCATCTTATTCAGTCAATGCAATCAACAAATTATAAAAAATAAACGGAAAGGCTAATGTCTGAGTATGAATTCTTAAACAAAGAACACTGCTTACCATTTAAAACCCACTCGCTCTCTAAACAGATTGACATCCAACCATTTACAATGAGTTTGGTAAAACACCAAAATGGCTAAAAAACAGAACCAAACACATACCTCTTTTCTATCCTCTCCCCCTTTTCTTAATGAGGAGGGAAGTTACTTCCCCTGTTAAGAGGATTTTATCCAGCCTTCTGTTCTATATATATGTATCCATGAAGTCCAGATGTATGAAAGAATCAGTCAACCCTCTGACCCTCTATCAATAGAAATACTGACACTAACATAATTTCTGCAAGCATTAAGATTATATCAACATATGCAATTTTCCCCCTATGCAGAATGCTCAGAATCATTGATTTAAAAATAACTTACAAGCACTGTTCAATGAAGGATGAAAGAAAGAAGAGACTTACAGATTCTCGAATCATTCGAATCATAGCCATCTTGATAAGGTTGTTTTTTATTCTTGCAAGTGCTTCATGCTCACGAGGGCGAATCATGTGCAATGGGTCAGAATGAAACTTTCTCCATGAATCATTAGCAAAGTGAGGTTTGTCCTCAAACAAAGCTCCAGGCACAGATGGCTGCTGCTGCAGAAGCAAATAAAGAAGAATATATAAGTTTTTATATGACTAAATGGAAATCTGGGTCTTGATAGTGTAAAATTTCAGCTGAATCCCCAATACATTGCAGAAGGTATTCAAACACCTTCAACACAATATAGTTTATCAACGTTAGTCTCAGCAAATAACAATAAATCATATGTGGTGTGAAAACATAAGATGTGATATTGGTGATCCAGATCGTCCCACTTTAATTGAAACTTAATATTATTCACAGCTTCCTGAATATGTGACAACTACTCCATACAAAGAACACAGATAGGGGGGGGGGGGGGGGGGGGGTCCCCTTGGCAAAAA
>JASKGM010032305.1:3617-22063 GCA_034509205.1 Ceratonia siliqua
ATGCTTCTTTTAGAAGCAAAGGTGGATTCCTCAGCAACTTTGCATTTCTAAGGAATTTTTGATGAAGACCACATTTCTTGGTGAGTTCTGTTGGATGTTTGGAAAGGAAACGTTTTCGGTGAGCTTTTCTGGAGAAGAAGGGCTTTTGGTGATTTCAAGCAGGAATGGATTGTGATGACAGCAGCAATGAATAGAGAAATAAATGAGTGTGAGTATTGGAAGACAGTGTATTTAATGAGACACCTGCGTGCACCATTGAGCCTTGTGAAACTGACTATATTGTGTGTGAGTGGAGTGGATGTCGTGGGAAGTGTGAGAGAGAGAACCAGTGACAGTTACACTATTATTGCAGTTTACAAGTGACAGTTATGAAGTACAATATAACTTTTTAAGGGCAAGAAAAATAGCATGTCAACAGGCACAAATATGATATATTTATAAAGTAAATAATCAAGCACTTTTGAACAACAGGAAGTAATGAACAAGTTCCTTCAACCAAGAAGTAATAAGCAACCAGAATAAATTACATAGGATTAGACATTCTTATTTCTCTCAGTATGTAATTAAAGCTATCTTCACTCATGGTTTTGGTAAAGACATCATCAAGTTGATTCTCTGTATTTACAAATTCTAGTTGAATCTCTTCTTTTTGCACATGATCCCTTAGGAAGTGATGTCTTATTTCAATGTGTTTGGTCCTAGAATACTGAATAGGATTTTTGGATAAATTTATTGCACTAGTATTATCACATTTTATTGGAACATTTTCAAATTTTAAACCAAGAACTTTTAAGAGTTTTGGAAGGCTTAGCTTTGTCCATTCCATTTTTTTTAAGTAACTCTTGAGCATATTTGGATTAGTTGATGAATATACCTTCTCATGATTGCTTTATTTAGAGTCCAAGGAAGAAAGTCATTTCCCCCATCATGTTCATCTCACACCCGCTTTACATTAATTAAGAAAATTCCTTGTATAGAAACTCATTAGCAGATCCAAAAAACATGTCATTCACATAAATTTGAATAATCAAGATGTCATGCTTGGTGGATTTAGTAAACAAGGTAGTATCAATTACTCCCCTAGAGAAATTATTTTCGACTAAAAAATTGCTCAATCTTTCATACCAAGCCATAGGTGCTTGTTTTAATCCATAAAGAGCCTTAGTTAACTTAAAGACATGATTAGGATATTCAACTTGTTCAAAACCTAGAGGTTGCTTCACATATACTTCCTCATTTAAGAAACCATTTAGAAAAGCACTTTTAACATCCATTTGAAAAAATTTAAAACCGTTAAAACATGTAAATGCAAGCAACATGCTAATATATTATAGTCTAGCAACAGGAGCAAATGTTTCATCATCGTATATACCTTCTTGTTGGTTAGATCCTTGAGAAACCAGCCTGGCTTTATTTCTTGTCACATTCCCTACTTCATCAAGCTTATTCCTGAATACCCATTTAGTGTCAATGACTGACTGATGATTAAGAGCAGGTACCAAGGTACAGACTCTTCTTTCAAACTGGTTTAGCTCCTCTTGCATTGCTTGTATATAAGCTTCATTTTTTAGAGCTTTTACAGTGATTTTTGGCTCTACTTGAGACATGAATGCTGTATGATTCAGCTTTTGTAAGATGACCTAGTCTTTATTTCATGAAGGGTCTTCAATAATAAATTCAATAGGATAAGAAGGTGATTGTCTCCATTCTCTGGGTACATTTCTCTTTGAGTTTTCTGCTTGCTCCTTGACATTCTGACTTATGTCGGTTTCTATCTCATTGTTTTGATATTCTTCTAGTTGATGTTCAGAAGCCTCATTTAGAGTTAGATAATTTAAACTAAATGTAATCCTATCATTTTCTTCTACTTCATCTGCAAGTACCAAACCATGCTTGCTCAAAGAAAACTGGCCAGCTTCATAAAATATTACATTAATACTTTCTTCAACAGTTAGAATCTTTTTGTGATAAAACTTATATGCTTTACTTGTAAGAGAGTATCCAAGAAATATTCCATCATCAGGTCTTGAGTTAAATTTGCGAAGATTATTTTTATCATTGTTGAGGATGAAGCATTTACATCCAAATGTGTGAATGTAACTAATATTTTGTTTTCTTCCTTTCCATAACTCATATGGGGTTTTCTTTACAATAAGCCCTATCAAGCATCTATTCAAGATATAACAAGGTGTGTTCATAGCCTCAGCCCAAAATTTTTGAGGAAGCTCATTTTCACACAACGTAGTTCTTGTCATATCAAGAAGAGTGTGGTTTTTCTTTTCCATAACTCTATTTTGTTATGGAGTTCTTGGAGCAGAAAAGTTGTGATCAATTCCTAATTTGTCACAAAAGGTTTCAAAGTATTTATTTTCATATTCTTTGCCATGATCACTTCTAATGCAATTGATAAGGGACCCCTTTTCATTTTCAATTCTTTTACAAAAATTTTCAAACACAACAAAACTTTCATATTTATGAGCAAGAAAGAAAACCCATGTAAATCTTGAGAAATCATCAACAATGATTAGTCCATATTTTTTACCACCCATGCTTTGTATTCTAGTGGGACCAAATAAATCCATATGCAAGAGTTTTAATTAGAGTCTAATTGTGGATATATGATCTTTACTCTTGAAAGGTGATTTAGCTTGTTTTCCTTTTTGGCAAGCTTTACACACGTGATCCTTTTCAAATTTCAACTTTGGTAAACCAACAACTAGTTCCCTTTTTGATAGTTTAGCTATCAAGTGCATGCTTGCATGACCTAACATTTTGTGCCATAACCAATTTTTATAGATGCAAGGCAATCAAAAGATTTCAATGCAAAATCTTCTAAGTGCACAACATATACATTTTCTTGCCTTTGTCTCGAAAACAATATACTGTCATAATGGGTTTTAAAAATGATGCATTTTGATGATTCAAATATTACTTTGTGGCATTTATCACATAATTGACTTATGCTTAAAAGGTTATGCTTAAATCCATCAACTAGATACACATTATCAATTGTGCAGGAGAAGTTTATAGGAATTTTATCAATACCAATTATTTTATCCTTTTCGTTGTCTCCAAAGGTTTCCTGACCTTGTTCTTTCTTTTTGTGGAAGCAAAACTTAGTACGTCACTTGTCACGTGTCTTGAGTAGCCACTGTTGAGATACATGTTAGTAGTATTCATATAATCTTAGGTACCTATAATACTTTGGGTCTTTGAGGGTCATTGCTTGCTCCTTTAGGTCTATAGGTACCTTTAAGAACCCAAACTTTCTTAATTCTTGAATGAGGATTTTCTTAAAAGCACAGAGTTTAGATAACATGACCATTTTTGCCAAATTAATAATAAGCGTTATAATTATTTGCTTTTTCTCTAGTTTTTGTAAACTAATAATTGTGAAGTATCTATGGTTTTGATGATTCAAACTCAACACCAGTCCTATCAAAGAAACTCTTCTATTTTTGCAACAACATATCTATTTTTTCTTGACTTGAAGTGAATTTTGCAAGATCATTGGTTAAGGAGTCAACTTTCTTTTTAAAAGATTATTTTTGCCTTTAATTCACCCACTCTCAATTCCAAAATATATTTTTCATTTTTCAAAGTGTCTAAGTCATTTAAAATTTTAAAGTAGGTATCTTTGAGAGAGGAGTATTTTGGAAAAAGCTTATTGTAGTTTTCAAACAGTAAATCCAATGCTTTTTGTATCTCATCAATTGTATAGAAAATGTTAAAACCATTTACCTCATCATCATCTGATTGATTGTTTTCCATAAGACAGAGATTTAACACTTGCTCATATTCCTCGGTTTCACTGTCTGATAAATTAGAGGACTCTTCCTCACTCCAAGTTGAATGAACTATCATTGCTTCCTTTCTCTTCCTTTTACAGTTTTTCTTTATGAGGAGAGGACAATCAGATTTGACATGTATTGGTCTCTTGTATTTGTAGCAAGTAATATGCTCTTTTGAGTTCTTATTTTGATGATCTCTTGTAGTATTTGTTTCTTTTATAAAACTTGTACACTTTTCTTGTGAACAATGCTATGTCTTTTTCTTTCTTATCTCTAACTAGTGTTTCTTCAACAAGTTGTGTAGCTTTTGGTCTGCTTAGTTCTATCAGCTTCATCTCTCATGAAGTTGTTTTCATAAATAATTAAGTTTCCTCACAGCTCATCATAGGTGATTTGGTTTAGGTTTCTTCTTTCCTAGATTGCAGTAATTTAGCTTGCCACGGTTTTGACAGTACTCGAAGAAATTTTCGAACAAACTCCTTGTTTGAGTAAGTTTTTCCCAAAGCATTTGAGTAAGTTTTTCCCAAAGCATCTAATTCATTGATGATGTTGGACAATTATTTGAACATATCTTCTATTCTTTCATTATCCTTCATTTTGAAGAGTTCATAATCATGCACCAACATGTCAATCTTTATTTCTTGTACTTCATCTGTTCCTTCATATGTTAATCTTAGTTTGTCCCACCTTTCTTTGGCTGATTTGCAACTGAAGATTTTTCTGTATTTACATCACAATACATGAGGTTGATTGCTCGAGCATTCATCTCAATGTGTCTGATAGCTCATTTATTCCATTCATCAGCTGGTTTCTCCATAACTATTCCATTTTTTTGTTTTAGTAGGAATGTGAGGTCCTTTCTCTATGATACGCCAGACTTGATAATCTATTGATTGGATGAAGAATCTCATTCATTCTTTCTAGTATGTATAATTACTACCATCAAGGAATGAAGGTTTGTTGGCGGAGTAACCTTCCATTAAATTTCTAGAATTCGAGCAAGGATCTTTACTCTAGGCTATTAAACTTACAAAATAGAAATCAAAGCTCTTATACTAATTATTATGTACCCAAGAATGGGGATTGAATTAGGTACTATTAAATTCAACATGTTTTTCAAAATATACTTTCTTTCCAAATGAATAATTAGGGAATGTGCTCCCCCATTGATTAGATAACTTTCTCAAAGAAAAGTTTTTTGACTAGTAGAAGATACTTTGAGTTTGAATACACCTTAAGTGCATAATATGTTAAACTTCAAAAAACAAGCTTAAAGAACTAACTTTAACTTCAATAAGGCTTATCTATGAGTAGATAGTTTTATTTAATTGAGCTTAAGCTCATGTATAGTGTACAAAGATATGCAGTTGAAAACTTGTTTCTCCAGGAGCAAGTTACTTGATCAAACCTTAAGTGAAAATAGTAATAAAAAAGATTAAGGGAAGAGAAGATGACATCGCGATGTATAGTGGTTTGAATCCAAAAGAATAGATCCTGCATTCACTCCCCAAGCATACAGCAAGGGAATTTTTACTATATCGATAATCACAATTACATGTACAAGCCACTAAGGACTTTTATAACCAACTTGGTTAACCTTTAAGCCAACTAGGTTTTTCCTATCAAGAACCTAGCAAAAATCTCAACAATAGGTATAAGTCACGCAGGCCTTTTACAACCAACCAGATTAACCTTTCAACCACTTTAGTTTTCTTACCAAGTGAAAAATCCTAGTTTAGACTCAACTAACACCTAGAGGGGGTGAATAAATGAAAGTAAATTTTAAGCTTAATTAATTAGCAAATCAAATAATCTGAAAACTCAATCAAAAAATATGTAATAAATGAAAATACTAAACAGTAAATAAAATAGACACAACCAATTTGTTGACGAAGTGGAAAATATTTGAAGAACCTCTCCAAAATAAAAACCACTCCAGGTGATAGGCACCTCCTAAGCACTATAGCAAGGTTAAATTAAAGACCTGTGGTTAACCCTAATGACAATATTCTAAATCAATAAAACACACAAGATAGCTTACCAAACTATGACTAGACTTTAGCCTCCGCAATACCTTAGAACTTTAGGCCTTCTATAGCATACCCACTTTGAAACCTTCGAAGATTTTCTTCATGAACTCTAGGCTTTTATTCTTTAGAACCTCTAAAGTTTCAAGTAAATGTATAATTGAAGATTTTGAATCCCATCTTAATTTCTCAAATCTCCCCTTAATTTGATCATCTATATGAAAAAAGATTGTCATTGTCATGTCTTTTAATTTGGGTGTTCTCCCTTCCTTTCAATATGTCCCCACACGCTCTTTATTTTTCTTAGTTGCTTTTCTTCAAAGCCACTCTTATATACACTCTTCTCAGTAAGTCTTTTAGTCAAAGAAGGATTCATAATTCTCCAAATTAAGTAAAGATTCCTCTTTCCTTTGAATTAATAGGCACATGACACCTTTTACCTTTGAGGAAACAAACCAATGGAATTAAACTATAAAACAAAGACTTAAGTGTGGTCATGGAATTAGCCAACCTAAAATGATAAATCTTAACAACTCCCCCTTTGACGATTCCGTAACAAAACATAATTCAAATTCCCAACCATATGGATGATGCTCTGACAACCACAAAACAGAACCTCACCATTTACAATTAAATCCCTCACTCACACTCAACTAACTCTTCAAAGAAGTACATGTCTCCTACAGTATACTAAACACAAATAACAGGTGAAGAATATGATATTGACAAGAGTTAGTACACTAGAATTTGGATAAAGCAGTTTCACTTATTGAATCCCTTTATCAACATCAGAAAACATTAAAACACAAATGAGAAAAAACAATCAGTAGAAAATCAAAAAAACTACACCAAACACACCAAAAACACTATGAAACATTATCTCCCCCTTTTTGTCACAAATAGCCAAAGATAAGATGGTAAAGGATGAGATACTAAGGCCAAAATATAGTTTCAAAGAGGAGATGCACTAAACTACACTAAATGATGAAGTACTCAAAATATCCAATTTTTTTCTTAAATGACACTAGATGCATAAAAAGAGCTTGTAGAATGCCAAAAAAATGTGTAAGAGCAGTGCAATCTTGAAGAATAGAAAGTCTATCCATGAGTTCTTTTAACTACTCAATACTTAACATACTTTGTGCTTAACTGTAGTGAGACACAGAAGGTGTCAATTGGACTTAAACCTTAAGTTTGTAAGAAGAGATAAGCTAGTTAAACAGAAATCAATAGTGACATAAAAGACTAGCCTAATGTAAGCAAGTCAAACCTAATGCCACTAGGAACTAATGCTTTTGACTTATATTCTTTTACTTTTTCTCCCTCTATCTCTATGCTTCACTATACTTTTCTAAGGTGGTCTTTTGACCTTGTTCTTTGCTTTTTATTCTTTTATTTGAAAAACATATCAGTTTATTTTATTTTTTATTTTACACAGTGAGGACCATTTTGATAGTTAGTGTTTGCTAGTCAAAGGTCAATGCAAAACCAGGGATATAATTAACTCAATACTGATTGCCTGCTCAAGTCTCACACATGCAGTGAAATCCCTATTAGCAGTTCCATGTATGCTTGTGTGAATGTAAAAGCATAACCTGTGCAAGGTAGTAAGTATTTAAATACCAATATCATGTTCTAAGAAATAAAATTTAAGCACTCATTTTGAGACAAAAGCAATTTTATTTATTCTTAATCCCAAGAATATGATGTAAGAAAACAAACAACTTAAAAACATAATGCATGTGTTTCATGTATGCAAGCCTATTCTAACATCATGTATGCATGTATGCATGTTAGGTAAAGATACATGACCTACGGTGCAACATATATTCCTATGGCTTTTCTAAGGTTCTTAAACTTACTATTATCAAAGGGCTTAGTGGAAATGTCAGCTAGTTGGTTTTCACTATTTCTTCTTCAGACCTGTTTATTAACCAATGATGCTCCAGTTCTAAAACTATTGACCTTAGACAATTCTAGGATATTCCTATTGATAATCTTATTTTGATGAGTTACTCCTGAATTTATCTAGTCAGATCCCAGTATTCATTCTTAGGATGCATCTGATTATTAATCTTTTTGGAATATCCTAGTTTAAGGTGGCTTAGCCTAATGTGTCCTAACTTCCCACATAAGTGATATGTGGGGATAAACCTAGATGGGATAGTGGTTTTACAACCTGTTTTCGTTTAAGGTGGCTTGGTATAATGTGTCCTAACTTCCCACAAAAGTGACACGTGGGGATAAACCTAGATGGGACAGTGATTTTAGAATAAGTTTTCCTAATAGAAGGTTTGGATTGAGACATGGTGGTCTTACTCTTATGAATCTCAAGAGTCTTGGGTGCTATACTGTCACTAACAGAAATCAAAGGAGTTTTGGATTCCTCATTTTGCATGTTGTCAATGGCACACACAAAGTTAGTCTTAGAGTGAGATGCAACAGATGGTCCAGTTTAATCATATCCTATACCACTTATGTTCCTAACTTGTTTTCCTTAACACAATAATTAATCTAGCTGTTTGGCTCCAAGGGAGAACCTTAGAAGTTGGGACTTGGACTCTTTTAGATTGCCTTCTAGAGTCTTAACCTTTTTCTTCTAAGGTGAGGTTCATCTCCCTGAGTTTGTTAATAGTGTCCTCATTCTCAGTAATGGTACAATATAATTTTTCTTTCTCTATCTCTACCTTATTCAACTTTTTGAAGGTTAATTTATTCATCTTTTTCAGTTTTAGGCTCTCTTCAAAAAGTTTATCATATGCAGCTTAGAGTTGATATTCCTTTGGTTAGGCAATGTCAACTCATAGGTTTGAAGAGATCCAACAAGTTCTTCAATCTTAAGACTGTTATGTTCTTTGACTCTTCAATAACTATAACTTTGGGTCTAAACCTTTCAGGTAATGATGTAAGCACTTCCCTAACAATTCTATGCTCAGGGATTCTCTCTCTAGGTTGAAACTAGAGTTAACTATGTCATTCAACTTGGCATAGAATTCATCTAAGAACTCATCATCTTTCATGTGAATTTCCTTAAACCTAGTAGTCAACATCTGAAGTTTAGAGTTCTTAACAGTCTTAGTACCCTCATGTGTAACTTCTAAAACTTCCCAAGCTTCCTTAGAGGTATCACACATGGAGATCTTCTTAAATTTATCAGGGGACACTACCATAAAAATAGCATGTATTCCCTTACTATTCCATTTACACTCACTAAGTTCCTCCTTAGACCAAGAGTTGGTCTCTTTGGGAACACTGACTCCTTCAATTATGACAATGGGTGCTTTCCAACCATTAACTACAATCATCCAAACTCTCTCATTTAAAGATTAGAGAAAAGCTCTCATGCAAACTTTCCAGTAGGCATAGTTATTACCTCAAAGAACGGGGGTGTGCTAAGCGAATGAGACTTATCCACTAATGTTGAGTCAAGGATTGAATTTGAACCTCTGATACCAATTGAAAAATTTTTATTTAAACTCAACTAACACCTAGACAGGGTGAATAAGTGGAAGTAAATTTAAGCTCAATTAATTAACAAGTCAAATAATCCAAAAACTCAATCAACAAATATGCATAAATTAAAATACTAAACAGTAAATAAAATAGACATAGCCAATTTTTTGACGAAGTGAAAAACTTTTGAAGAACCTCTTCAAAATAAAAACCACACTGGGTGATAAGCACTACCTTAGATCCATTATAGTAAGGTTAAATTACATACCTATGGTTGACCCCAATGACAACATGTGTAATCAACAAAACACACAGGATAGAACACCAAACTGTGATTAAACCTTAGCCTCTGCAATACCCTAGAACTCTAGGCCTTCTATAGCATACCCACATCAAAACATTCAAATATTTGCTTCTAGAACTCCAAGCTTTTATCCTTCAGAACCTCTAAAGTTTCAAGTAGATGTATGTTTGAAGATTTTGGATCCCTTCTTAATTTCAAATCACTTTTAATTTGATCGTCTTCTATATGCAAAATATTGTCAATGCCATGTCCATCAATTTGAGCATTCTCTCCTCATTTCAATATAGCCACCACACCCCTCTTTATTTTTCTTAGTTTCTTTTCTTCAAAGCCACTCTTATATGCAATCTCCCTAGCAAGTCTCTTAGTCAAAGAAGGATTCCTAATTCTCCTAATCAAGTAAGGATTCCTCTTTCCTTTAGATTAATAGGCACATGACACCTTTTACCTTGGGAAAACAAACCAATGGAATTAGACTATAAAACAAAGACTTGAGTGTGGTCACGGAATTAACCAACCAAAAAAGATAAATCCTAACACCAAGAATCTAGCAAAACTCTAACCACACTAAATTTTGCTCTAAAGAGAACTTAGCAAAATTCTTAGAATACAATTCAAATGCTCACAAGAACCACTTAATACATAGACTCCTATAGAGTAGATAAATTGGTGTTCAGCTCAAATATTTCTCTAGATTTTATCCTTTGTAAGCTTACTTTCTCAGCCTTTCTTCTATTTTCTTTTCTCTCAACGGATGACCTTGCGAATTGAAGTGTGAATGGCTTTATACACAATGTTCTAGCTGTTGGAGTGTATATTGTCGTTCAACCTCTTCTGTCTGCGTGTTCCAAGCTCAATTAATACAAGTTCTAGCCACCTCTCTGCATATTTAAAATTTTATCTTGTTGCATATATTTATGGTTCACCTTTCGGCTTCTATGCAAATTATTCAAGCATCCTGTCTCAATGAAATTTTGTCAGCAAATCTTCAAGCTCTTTTGTCTTTTTCTGTTACCTAGGTATGCAAGGAACTTCTTACAAATACAAGCTCTCTTCACATAATGTTAGCATGCTAAAAGATAATCATTAAAGCACAAGAATCAATGTAAGACTTGATACACAATTAATATAATATTGTATAGCCTACTTATCATATACTTCTGAGTGTCAACTGCAACTTTTGCTTCACATGATTGGTGTTTTGGCAATATTGCACTTTGGTTTAGTTTCTGCTTGCTCAAAGACTATTTTGCTTGTATGTCTGCTTGCTCGTTTACTTCTCCTGGAACTCTGTATGGCCTTTTTACTTCTCTAATATTCAAGGCCTGAGATCCAACTTGTATTTGTCTTCTGCAAGATAAAGACATTACACACAATCCAAAGATATCTTTCCAAGAACAAGTTATCTCAAGGTGTAATCAAGGAAAGTATCTTGTAGTTTATTCTTTTGCAAGTTCCTAGAACAACATGAGATTTATTTAATGCATACTGGACAGTGGAGCACACATTCTTTATATCTTTTGTCACTTTTGTCATGTAGTGCAAATAAAGTCTTTGTCCTTTTGTACTTATCATTTTTTACTTAATCCTTACTAAGTTGATGTTTTATTAAGGTATTTAATAATATCCTTATCAAGCTGTTTTGTTAAGCATGTTTGACATGATTAATCTATTCTTAGTTGACTCATCAAAAGCATATGTCATACATCATTTTCTCAGTAATAAACCTTATTGAAGTTAAAACTAAATCTTTGAGCTTGTTTATTAAAAGTTTAACATATTAAGCACTTAAGTTGTATTTAAACTCAAAGTATCTTCTATTAGTTAAAAAATTCTTTTATGAGCATGTTATCTAATCAATCAGGAGCACATTTACTGATTAAACATTTGGAAATAAAGTATATTTTGAAAAACATTTTGAACTTGATAGTACTCAATTCAACCCCTCTTCTTAATACATAACCACACTTATCTAACAGATACTTTTAGGTTGAATTGCACTTTTAGTCCTTTAGGTTACTCTATATCTATAAAGCAATTTATATTGTCCTTATGATTTCAATTACAACAATCTTGCCACTCTAGTTTATTTATTAGAGCGATCTAGTCTTTTTTTCAATTAAATTATTCTTGTCCCTTTCATTATATGAAAAAGTAGACAATTTCAAATTCTGTTTAAGGGACCCAATGAAATTTAGCTATAGGACCATCATTGTTATTTTTAATCACTTTAATAATCTAAATTGTTATTTTTGATTTATTTTTGAATATTTGTGTTATGGAATTTTCTTATTTTTTTAGATTCTTTTGAATCATTTCTTAAAATAAAAATGATAAGAAAAATAAAAAAATTATAAAATAAATAAAATGCTACTTCATAAGTATGGCTGCCATACTCTTGGAGTAACATAGCATAAGAAATTGACATACTTGACCAAATCTTCACTATTAGACCATATTTAGTGGCTTAATCAGGTGTCAATATATAAAAACACAAGAAATTTTTAGTTTTGGGTGCACATATGGTTTAGCAAAAGCTTTCAGATGTTGGCCGATATTTCTGCTTCGGTTGTTTGATTGGGAACTAGTGAATTTGTATGGTTTTGCTAAGAGCATGTTTAGAAGAGGGAGAACGAGGTAATGGAATGGAAACAATTCCTTTGTTTGAGAGTTTAAAAACTTGAAAAAGGGGAAGGGGAATGAGGGAGAAGTATTTCCTCCCAAACCATTACTTTTTGTCCCCCTCCAAATTGGAGTTAATTAAGGGAGGGGAACGATTTATTTTTATTTCAAAAACTTACGTAGTTTACTATTTTATCTTCCAGATCAAATTAATAAAAGGATGCTATCAAGTTATATTATAATTTTAAACTTAATTTTTTTCGTTTCCATACATTTCTCATTAATCATCCAAACAATGGAAAGGTAACTTTTTTTCTCGATTAATCCCATTAGTTCTCTCCTCATTCCTTTCAGTACCCTGGAAGCCTTTAATCTCTCTTGATCTTCTCCTGTGGAGATCTTTAGATTTTCTTTTCTTGTTCCTTCTTTATAGCACAACGTGTGAATGGGAGTAGGTGCAGAGATTTCGTCCTTTGTTGCTTCATTTTCTTGACTTTAATGGGTGCAGCAAATGGGTATGATTTCATTTGCTTAGCTATATTACTCTAAAAGTAATCATACTTTTGGGATAGTATTTTTTTTTATAATTTTTATTTTAAGAAATAATTTAAAAGAATATAAAAATAATTAAAAATATTCAAAATAATAGTTCTACTTTTTTTATTTTTTATTTTTTTATTTATTTTTGAATCCTTGTATTATTTATTATTTAATTTTTAATTTTTTTAATTTTTTTCAAAATTTTCAAATTGTTTTTTTAAAAAAAAATTATAAAACAAACAAAAAATAAAATAAAATGTTACTCCAAAGCAAGGTACATTTTCTTGATGAAGGTATTTGTTTCCATTCCAAGACAAGTTGAAGTGCTGCAGGCAACTTCATTTTCTTTTGATTCCTTTTGTTTTTTTGTTTTGTCTTCTTTCTTCTTTATTTTAATCCTAAATTTCCCCATGTTGCTTTCCACTCTAACTTATTGCAGACTGCTTTTCTTTTCCTCACTTTTTCTTCGTTTGCTTGCTTCTCCTTTTTGTCTTTGTACGAGGTTGACTTTGCAATAAATGCTGACTTGTGATACCCTTTCTCTTCTTTTGTCTTTATCCTTCTTGTGCTTTTCCATAAGTTGCCTTCATGCTTTCTTTTATTTACAAGATTGGAATCCTCAATTTCCTTGAATGCACTTCTCTTTCTTTAATATTGTCTTTTTCTTTTTCTCAAGATCCCAAACGTCTTTTCTTCTTCATGTGTTTTTATCTTCTTTCCTTATTTTATGGCTTTGTCTTCTTTAATCTTGACTTTTTATTAGTTGTATTCCTTTAATGCCCTTCTTTCTTCCTTAATTGTCTCTTGTATCTTTTCCTTTTTGATTGTTTCTCTCTTTAATGCCCTTACTATTCCACAAATTTATATTTTCAAAATAACAAATAATTAATGTAGTAATTTCTTCTTTGACTTTACTTAAATATCTTAAAATTTTATGGCCTTAAAAATAATTTTCAAAATATATTTACTCATCAAGCTCTTAATGAAACCTTCTTTCCTTTAATAGCAAATAATTAGTTGTATTCCTTTAATGCCCTTCTTTCCTTCTTTGACTTTATTTGAATATCAAGACTATAAATCTTTCCTTAATGAAACCTTGGAGCTAACAATCTCTCCACTTTTGACGGTGACAAACTCATATATGCAAAATATATTTACTCATCAAGCTCTTAACCATTTTTCTTAAGATTTTCAAATAAAGTTCAAATGTCAACAATGATTAAAGCATATGAGAAACTTAAAGACATAAGATTGAGAGTCTCCCCCTTTATACAGAGTTTCACTTGCTTGCATATTTATCTTTTCTACAAAGTATTCAGCATAATATGCAGAGCATTCAAGAAGGTTTTGCATATCTATTTCTCCCCATTTTGATATCATCAAAAGGAAATTACCTAAGTCCAGTCATTTAGCTGATAAACTAGTAACAAAGCAAGATAGGACTTAAGAGATGAAGCATAGGAAAAATATTTATAAAACAGTATCATTTGCTGCATGTCAGAACAATGATTTGAAGCATGGTTTTCAAGCCAATGCTTTTTCATAAGATGATATTTCAAAGCTTGACAAGAAATAAATAGAGAATGATAAAGAAATTCTCCCCCTTTATGATGTAGTCTCAGCCATCTTGTCAACTTGTCAAAGTATCATTTTTACATTTTAGAAGTCTTTTTATGTGGTTTCTCAAGACACTTAGGACAGATGTAAGACATTTTCCACACTATATCGTTTTCCACAAAATGGAAGTTAGAGCATAAACTCATATAAAGCATTAAACCTTCAAGACCAAACAAGATGTGGATAACAAATTCATGTATGTTGGAGTGATCTCAGCCATATATCACAAAAATAGGCTTAAAGCGGAAGTATAATATCACAATGAGCTCAAGTTGATAGTTGACAAGAACATGGGACATAAGACCAACAGTCAAATTTAAATCAATGATAATTTCACTAAGCTTTCATGTAGCATCAAGAAGTTATCCTATTTTTCTCCACCTTTAGGCATCATTTAAATTCAAGAGACTAAGCATAAAGTATCTTGTAGCTTCTTGTTGAAGAAAAATTCAACCATAGAAATATCAAGCAGCATAAGTCCTTAAATTAAAACGTACTATCATAACATAAGACAATCATTGCAGCTTGGATAGAAATGAAATTATTAAAAGATAAGGGAAATGAGAATTATTTATAAGGCATATCTCCATTTCTTCCTTTCATGATCCTCATCAAGTTTTGGTATTTCTTATATGACCTTCAACAAAACTTTTTGTTCCTAAAATATTTTCAAAACAGTGCAGAGCATATGTGCAGTAAAATTGATGCATATATAACAGTAAACTATGAAGTTTTATATACCATAATTTCATGGAACTCCCCTTAAAACATAGCTTAAAATTTCTCTCCTCCCAAGGTGCTTTTGCTTAGAGTGTTTCTTTCTTTCTTACTTTATTACCATAAAGATAAGATATCAAAGTAATTCAATACATCAGCAAAACAAGGGAAATCTAAAGTGAGAAAGAAATTGCATATTTCAGTGAAACCATTTCACACAAACTAATATAACAATAGTAACACCTTTTGAACATGTTTGTGCTAAAAATTTCACATAAAACATTTTGTAAGACATGTTTTCAAGAATATTTGAATTATAGGTAAGAAACATCCAAATAAATATGATTTATTAATCAACTCATGTTAAAACTTGTCCAGTATTTCAAAACAACATGTTAATACATTTTAAACATGTTTAAGCTAAAACTTTTTCAAAATAATAATCTTTAATAAATATTTTTGAAAGTTCAAAGAATAATTAAGTCACAATAACATGCTTAAATGTGAGACTTAAGACTGTAAAAGGATGTGATGAACTCTTGAAAGTTAAATATACCAAGAGAGATCAATTTTTTCTCAGAAAGAGCATAGAGTGATGGAAATTTAGTGAAAGTAGCTCTCTATTACATCAAGAAGATTTTTCTTCTTTGGTATCGTCAAAATATAATTGTGAGAAACAAATCATGAGAGTGCAATCATAAGAAATTTCAAATATGATTTTCACATGAGTTTAGCACTAAGTTCCACATTCTCAAAGTAAAATGATTAATCATTTTTCACAAGAAAATCATCTAATGCTCCTTATACAAAACATTACCAAAACTCACATATTTGTATCTTTGCAAAACAAATGTGCATGAATCAAGGTTCACATATAAATACAATTGTCAACAAAGTCCAAGATTTTTCAATCATGAGCGAGTATAGAGCTGTCTTTCTCTAAAACATATAGTGCAGCCATAATTCATAACATGAATTGTTCAAGATCACTTAGCTTCCAATAAGTTTGATTCAAAAATATAGCTCAAACGCAATATACCTTAATTTCCAGGAGATTCCATATCCAATATTTACAAAGCCCCCCCTCAACTTGTACTTTCTTATGAATGTGTTATAGGAGATTCCATATCTTGATCCTTTATCCCTCTTTGTTAGCACAACACAATTCAGCACATGAGAGAGATATAAAAGAAAACACGTTGAGATCAAATAAGTCCACATATAAAAGCTGTCATAACCATAAAGTATACTTCAAAAAAAAAGTTATAACATTAAGGTTTCAAAAGACATAAGTATGTCATACTACTTTCATAAAAAATCCCAAAATATATAAGAGAGTAATATAGAAACAACTTAGGGATTCTAAGTCTGTCTATAGCAATGATGCAAAAAGTATTTCCAAACATTGTCTTCAAAGCATATAGAATCCCAATTGAAAGTAAATTGCACTAAGATGAATGTGTTTGGGTCCAATTCTTTAACTTTGGCAAAGTAACTCATTTTTATGTTTAAAAGTAAATTGTTTTAGTCCTAGCAAGTACTCTTAGACAAAAACTACTATCCTCACATTAGCATATCTCAAGACAATAGAACCATATCAAGAAATTTTTCATAAATTAAAAGGAACATGCAAAACATGTCAGAGCATTTCATTGCAAAATAAGTGTAGAACAGATAATCAACCTCTACATCAATAATTTAATTCAATATTTTCATATCTAGAATAATGATCTTCTTTAGAACATAATTATGCATTACTTGTAAAGATCTTTAGCCTCATTATCTTGAAAACTTCTTTTTCACCACAAAATAAATTCTTAATATCTTAATCCAAACATTATGAGCATAGAACTTTTCATATTCCATCGATTAATCAATTTCAGTCCATTAGAAGACACTATGAAAGCATGGGAAGGTGGTAGTGTGCTAAAGCGAACCATTTTCTTTAACTCAATTGAGATTTATGTCCATCTTAGGAATCAATCAACTGAAGTTTTCAAGGACCTAGTGATATTTTTAGTAACCAAAAACGAAATTTTTTAGAATCATGTGAATAACTCCAAATATTTCAAATAAACCATTTGTGATCCTAATAATAACATGTACATGGAAAAACATGCATTTATTTTCTAAATTTTTGATTTGTCAAGAATCAGGGACCTAAAGGAACTTTCAGGAGCCTAGGAATGTTTCAGTGACATAGAACTCAAAGATTATCATAACTGCATATATTGGATCAGAAAACACTAAAACACATTTCTCATTCCAGAATATGATTTACATGAAAACAAAAAGATATAAATTATCTTTTTGTTGTTTTCAAATAATAAGGAAACAGAGACATTTTCAGGCTCCTAGAAACTTTTCAATAACCTAACCACAGTTTTTCAAAACAAGAAAAATTAATGAAACTTTTCAATCTAGTTCATTATCATGTCCTAAATCTACTCTCGTGATTTTTCTTGAGAAATCACCATTTTAAGTAGGTCATTCAAATAAAACAGTGTCGTACCCATATATGCCCAACTTATCTCAATATAGAGTTCAGAATTCATAGCATGCTTAATCATGGCCACTTGACATATCAATCTCCCTTCTAAGGATCCAAATCCTTTCTTCATGAAGAGGCTTTATAGAGATGACCACAAGTCAATACTTGGCATCTTCAAAATTCCTTGCTCGTTGAAATCTTCGGGTTACAATTCTAGCTTTGTTTCTTTGCTATCACACTTCCTGAGCTAATTTGTGATCATGTCATATAACAAATTCAGCATATATAATGTAGAGCAATTTAAGATCACAAAAATTATATGAAAGCAAAATACTATAACAATTAAAACTCCAAACATCATTATAATTTTACATTCTTGACACCAAATTCCTTTATTTCCTTAAAATATTTCAGTAAAGGATTAAATAACAATATCAATTGCACTTAAGCACATAATTCAAGATATTTACCCTTGTTGCACATATAATATCATAAGCATTCACCTTTTAGAGATAACAAACTTGTATCCATATCTAACCCTACAAAATTTCATTTTATAAGGTATAGCCAATGTAGAATGCATAGGAAATTGACACAGAGCATTGTGCACCCTTTATAATCATGATATGTGTAAATATTTAAAGTATAATCAAATCATATAAGGAAGGTAAGATATGGACATCATCGAATATGTGCACTTTTCCTTTAGCTATATATAATCATGTCCTCATTTCTTCATGAATATGAGCCTATAGGAACCTCATTTTTGTGCTTTAAGCATCTATTATCCAAGAGTTAAACATCGTTCTAGCTTGACCTTTCAGAAAGGCAATGACTACCTTACTCTTGAGTAGCAATACTCAAGACTGGGTTTTTAATTTTTA
>JASKGM010032315.1:0-20234 GCA_034509205.1 Ceratonia siliqua
CTAATGCTCATTGCAGCTCCCACTTTGTGTGTTGGCTCAAAAAGATATAACCCATCATGGTAATGGCCCACTCCAATCATGTTCTTGGAGGTTAAGTCCTGTATTACACAATGATCAGCAAGAAATATCAAAGCACAATTCAAATCTCTAGTTAATCTACTAACTGAGAGTAAATTGTATTTGAAGTTGGGGATACTAAGAACGTGATTTAATTTCAATTCAGCAGACATATGAGAGGTTCCAATAGCTTCAACTGGAATATTATCCCCATTGGGAATCTTCACTGGTGGTCCAGTGTGGATCACTTTCTCTTGCAATAGGCTATCATCACAAACAATGTGGTCAGTTGCTCCTGAATCAATAACCCAGTATGCATTAAAGTTTGTCTTACCAGCAAGGTTTGCAGGGGGTATTGGTGGCTGAGTTATAGCACTGGAGGATTCCCCTTCAGTTTTGAAATGTTCCACTAACTTAGCATATTGGGACTTTGTGAGACCAAGAAGAGGGCTACTGTCAGTTTCCACTTGGGCTACCTTAGGGATGAGTTTGTGTTCTGGATTCCCGGCAGGTTTCTCCCTTCTTTTGCCATCGTGGTTGTTGATCTTCCAATGGGATGGGTACCCAATGATCTCATAGCAACGTTCCTTAGAGTGTCCAACCTTGCCACAATGGTCACATTGGTATTTCTCACCTTTCTCACTGCGACGTTCCTCCCCCTTTTCAGTGTTATTTTGTTTGGTTTGGAAGGTCGCTGCTTCAATGGTGGGACGCTGGGCTTTAGAAATGTACCGTTGTTGTTCATCTTCAGAGGCAATATGATAGGCACGACCGAGATTGGGCAAAGGGTCCATACTAAGAATTTGTGTTCGGATTGTGGAAAAAGCACTGTCTAAACCCATCAAGAAATCATATAACCTATCTTGTTCCCTTAAGTCTGCAACTTCTTTTCTTGCTTCACAGCTGCATTTAGGTGTTGGGGAAATCAAGTCAAGTTCATCCCATAAACCACGTAGTTTGGTGAAGTAAGAACTCACAGGGGTTCTTTCTTGTTTAAGAATACTGATTGATCTGCGTATCTCATAGGCACGAGGAGCACATCCCTTCCCAAACCTATCTTTCAGATCTTTCCATATTTCGTGGGTTGTCTTGGCATATCGTAGACTGTAATGGATTTCTTTCTCCATCCCAATCTTCAGCCAACCCATGACCATGGCATCACAACTTTGCCAATTTTCAAAGTCCGGCGAGTTAGGTGATAGAGCAGGGAGACTACCATTAACAAATCCAAACTTGCGTTTGGCTCTTAGTGCATTGGTCATATCCGCCACTCACCGTAGTTACCATGTTTAAGAGTTTCAGTTACAAACACTTGACCAGGATTGTCGGAGGCACTGAGGAAATATGGAGACATCACGTCCACGGTTTTGGCCTGACTCGCGATCCTAGTGTTGTTGGACTGAGTTTCGTTTCCAGCAACTTCCATGGTTTCATCTCCCTTCGAACTGGTTCCAGACATTCTTCTTAGTTAAGGAGGAACGATGATGAAGATAAGAGGAAACGATGAAGTATAAAGCTGGCTCCTTGAATCAGTTCCGCTCTGATACCATGAAGAAAAACGAATGAAGGAAAACGAATGACATGAAATCTGATTTTTCTTCATTAAAGAAACAGAGAGGTATACTATGCTATATACAGAGGATGAGACTAAGTCACGGGTCTTCAAGGACCAGACAAGAAAAGAGAATACAGGGGACAAAGATAAAATACAGTAGACAATGTACAGCCTAGGTACAACCAGAAAAGAAAAGAATAGAGTTGACTTGGATATAAAAGACAAGCACAAAGTAAAAGGGTCAGCAGGTACAGTAAGAAAAAGCAGCGTGTGCAGTAGCGTGTGAGCAGAGGTATGATATGGTATTCCAACATGTCTTATGTCACAAGTTCCACTGTAAATCCTGACTTGTTTTCTTCTAGAACAACTATTCGGAATCGCTGAGATTGATCTCATAAGACAATTCTTGCAAGCTGCTATTGAGAGGTCTCTAGTGCACAGAGCCAACCCAAATAGTTTCTCTGATCCTCCAAGCTCCACGTTACCTATAGCTGACATTCTTTGGTCCCCGGAAGCTTGCTCTGCCAGTTTGCTCAATAAATTCACTTATTTTTTATGGAAGGCTGTAGGGTCACTTACAGTTTCATTTCCTGTTTGGTAGGACCAGTTTGTCCTGTCAATCTTACTAAAAAAATCTCTGATCGAGTTCTTCAATTGACAGCAGTTGTACCATAAGACCCCGCCATTGTAATACTGACAGCGTTGGCCTAAATCATTGACTGCCGCAGCAAGACAAGCGCTGCAGTTTGCCATATCTGCGCGGCAGAGGGCATGCCCATATACTCTGTCTTCGCCCTCACCCTCAGAGCCTAAACCAAAACCTGTGGGTGGGGTTTGATGTTGTGGAAAGTGTGTATTTCAAAAGTCATTTTTTTTATTAACTTAACAAGAGCTAGTGAAAATTATCTCCATTCTTCACATGAATAAAAGAGTACAAACATAAAAACATAAAATAATAAAAAGAAAGGTAAGTATTTAGTGCATAAAGACTTGTAAGATAAAGTATAGAGAGGCATGTGTTTTCATGCACTTAATGGGGTGGAGGGAAAATATATTAGATTGGTGTAGTAGGATCTGCTATACATAGTTCTGTGTGGAGGATGATAATGCCATTAACGTTGCAATAGTGAAGTGTAACGTTCATTTTCTGGAGCCTCCTGTAAAAGTTTTAGCCCCACATCATAGGAAGGGCGTACCAAAAAATATTACTTTGGCACTTCGTCTTTCTCTCTTCTACATGTGTTCTACTGGGTTTTAATCTTATTTTTTTGTTGTTCCTATCTCCTGACTGTTGAGTGCACAACATCTGAAAGGTCTGTTGTATCCTGAAATGATTGTCGATATTGTATCTTTACACCATATAGAGACGTGGAATAATTCTTTGAGGACAGTGTAATAAATGCCTCAGACATTTAATTTTTTCTACAGTCTCCATCCATCAGTATTTTTCCAACAATCTCAAAGGATTATTATCTATGGAGACTGAAAACAACAATACTCCACCAAAAGTTGATCAGCCTTCTGCGTCTGCTATTCCTCCTGTCACTATTAATGCTTCTATACCTATTCTTCCTTCCTCCTTACACTATGCCAAGCCATTTTCTGATATCTCAAAAATAGAGATCTTAGATGGCAACAATTTTAAGAGGTGGCAAGAAAGGGTGTTCTCCATTTTAGATGTTCATGAAGTTGCATTTGTTTTGACTAAAGCAAAGCTTGAGGCTGAATCTGCCGATACAAATAAAATAGAACATTGGATTCATGCAAATAAAGTTTGTAGACATATAATTATTAGTACTTTTTTTAATGAACTATTTAATGTCTATTGTCCTTACAAGGAAGCCAAAAGGATTTGAGAATCCATTAACAACAAATATACAGCTAAAGACGTAGGCAAGCAAAAATTTGCAATTGAAAAATGCTATAAATGAGATATGGTCGATGACAAGGAAATCAAAAGCAAAATTAATGAATATCACAATTTGCTAGAAGATCTCAAAGCTGAAAAGATCAATCTCTTAGAAGAATTTGTTGCTGGTACTTTGATTGAAAAATTACCCGAATCATGGAACAATTATAAGCAGCAATTAAAGCACAAAAACAAACACTATCTTTGGATGATCTCATTGTGTACATAATCATTGAAGATACAAATCGAAAGGAACTTCATGCAACCAAAGTTAAGGAGATGGCATCAAAGGCTAATTTGCTGCAAAGTAGCTCAACTTCCCACAAAAACAAAAGGTTTGTGAATAAAAATAATAACAACACTAATAAATCTAGTTACATGCCCAAAGTGAATAATCTCAACTTTAAAAAGAAAGGCTCTTGTTTTGTTTGTGGGAAGCCTGGTCACCATGCTGCTCAGTGTAGAAAAAGAGTGAGAAATGACAATTCTGTTAAACCTAAGGCAAACTTGGTTGAAACAGATGATGATGAGGACATAATTGTTGCTGTTATTTCTTAAGCTTATGTTGTGGCCAATGTAAAAGAATATGCGATAGATTTTGGTGCAACTAGACACATTTGCACAAACAAAAATGCTTTCACCACCTATACTCCATTGAAAGAAGGACAAGAAACAATTTATCTTGGTGATTCAAGAACTGCATCAATTCTTGGTAAAGGCAAAGTCTTTCTTAAACTCACATCTGGCAAGGCCTTGGCTTTGAATGATGTTCTTCATGTGCCAACATAAGAGTTAATCTTATTTCTGTATCCTCGTTGGGAAAAGTTAGGGTTAAGGCCACTTTTGAGTCTGACAAAATTGGCATGACTAAAAACAATGTCTTTGTGGGAAATGGCTATTATAACCAAGGTTTATTTATATTGAATGTTTCTGAAATTACCAATAAGTATGATGAATCATCTTCTGCTTATTTGCTTGATTCTGTTGATTTATGGCATGCTAAATTAGGCCATAGTATAAGTTATATCAAGAAAATGCATACATTAGTACTTATCAATAATATTAATAACTCACACAATAATAAATGTGAAATTTGTGCTGATACCAAATTAACTAAGAAATCATGTCTATCTATTATTAGAGAATCTAATTTATTAGATTTAATTCATACAGATTTAGAGGATATGAAACAAACAATGACTAGAGGTGGTAAAAGTTACTATGTAACATTTATAGATAATTATTCTATATATACTAAAGTATATTTAATTAGAAATAAAAAAGATGCATTTGATATGTTTTTGTCCTATAAAGCCGAAGTTGAAAATCAACTCAATAGAAAAATTAAAATTATTAGATCTGATAGAGGAAGTGAATATATCTTATTTAATGAGTATTGTGAAAAAGAATGAATAATTCATGAGGCTATTCCTCTTTATTCACCTGAATCAAATGGTATAGCTGAAAGGAAAAAATAGAACATTAAAAGAAATGATAAATGCAATGCTTGCTAGTTTAGTTGCACATGATAATTTATGGGGGGAAGCAATTTTATCTACATGTCATTTGCAAAAAAGAATTCCTTATAAGAAAATAGGAAAAACACCTTATGAATTATAGAAATGTTATTCTCCTAATTTAAAATATTTAAAAGTGTGGGAGTGTCTAGCTAAGGTTTTATTACCTGATCCTAAAAAGAGGACAATAGATTCTAAAACTTCTGATTGCATGTTCATTGGTTATGCTGAACATAGTGCTGCATATAGATTTCTTGTTTTGAAAAGTGATGTTCTTAATTGCAACACTATTATTGAAATAAAGAATGTTGAATTCTTTAAACATATTTTTCCACTCTCTGAGAAGCTTACTAAAGCAACTTCTGATTCTCATGCTATTAATAATAATGATGATTTGAGAAACTCTGTTGAGGAGTTGAGAATGAGTAAAAGACCTAGAAAAGTAAAATCTTTTGGAAATGATTTTTGCACTTCATTTCTAATTGAAAGTGATCCACAAAATTATATTGAAGCTATTTCTTCTTCTGATTCTGTGTCTTGGAAAAAAGCCATTAAAACTAAGATTGATTCTATTTTAAGAAATAAAACTTAGATTTTAGTTGATTTACCCTCGGGAGCAAAAACAATAGGTTGTAAATGGATTTTCAAAAGAAAACTTAACCCTGATGGCTTTATTGACAAATATAAAGCAAGATTGGTTGCAAAAGGTTTCACTCAAAAATAAAACATAAATTATTTTGATACCTTTGTCTCGGTAGCTAGAATATCTTCTATTTGAGTCTTAATTACTTTGGCTTCAATTCATAAACTATTTATTTATCAAATGAATGTTAAAACATCATTTTTAATTAGATATTTAGAAGAAGAAATTTACATGAAACAACCTGAGGGTTGCATGGTTCCAGGTTTTGAAAATAAAGTTTACAAATTGCACAAGTCTTTGTATAGTTTGAAACAAGCTCCTAAACAGTGGCATGAGAAATTTGATCAAGTTATCTTGAGTAATGGTTTTTCCATAGTAGGAGTGGCTAAATGTGTTTATACTCAACATGTTGATGGTGAATATGTGATCATTAGCTTATATGTTGATGACATGTTGATATTTAGCACAAGTCTTGATATTATGAATATTACAAAACAATTTCTTACTTCAAGTTTTGAGATGAAAGATTTGGGTAAAGTTAATATTATTTTAGGTGTAAGAATCATAAGGAAAGAATTTGGCATAATGTTGTCACAAGAACATTATGTTGAAAATTCTTAAGAAGTTTGGCAATTTTGATGTAACACCTGTGAGTACTCCTTATGATTCTAACACTCAATTGAAGAAAAATCGAAGTGATCCAGTTAGTCAATCAAAGTATGCTCAGATTACTGGGAGTCTGATGCATTTAATGAATTATACTTGACCTGATATAGCATATGCTGTGTGTAAATTAAGTAAATATACTCATAATCCCAATCGTGATAATTGGACAGCATTGATCAGATTATTAAAATATATATTTGAGAGATACCATAAATTATGGTATTTTATATAGTGGATTTCCCGTTGTACTTGAATGGTACAATGATACAAACTGGATCTCAGATTCAGATAGGACAAAATCCACTAGTGGTTATGTATTCACCCTTGGTAATGTTGCAGTGAGTTAGAAGTCTGCTAAACAAATTATTATTATTAAATCTACAATAGAGTCAGAGTTTGTAGCTTTGGAATTGGCAGGTAACGAGGCTGAGTGGTTGAGAAACCTCTTAATAGATATATCATTGGATATGAGACCAACTACATCTGTGTCCTTACACTGTGATTGCCAAGCAGCAATAGCCATTGCTAAAAATAAAACCATTAATGGTAAAAATAGACACATTTATTTAAGATATGATGTTGTGAAGCAACTACAAAGAGATGGAATTATATCCATTAATTATGTGAAGTTAGAAGTAAATTTTGCCAATCCTCTGACTAAACCATTGGGAAGAAAATTAATTTTAGAAACATAAAAGGGAATGAGATTATTGCCAATTTGAGATATCAACTATAATGGTAACCCAACCTATGTGATTGGCAGACCCATGAAATAGGTTCATATAAGTAATAACAAGTCATTAGTTGATCCTGGTTAGCAATATAAATTATTTAAATCCCTTCTTATGGTGTGTGATTAGTGCTAAACTGAAATGATAAGTGAGGATGAGTTAATCTCTTAATGATTTTCGTATCCCTTATGGGTGGTGTACTAGTTACAGTGTATATTTAATGAAATCACTTATATAAGTGTAGAGCGGGGCTGCTTCTATGAGAACTGTGGCAAAGTCTTTAAAGCACTCATGAATACCTAGGCAAGTGCACGGCTTATTAGTTCAAAACCGCGATAAACAATAGGAAATTGTGGGGGTATAAATGTGAATGATGAGACATTAAATTTAAAACAAAAAGTTTATGGTTCATATAAGCTAAAAGCTAAAAACTTCACCATTAACTCTGTAAGTTTTCTTTCATTTATTCTAGGTCTGGTTCATAGTCCAAAAGACACCATATTTGATACATTTACACTCATGTTATAAACCCAATAGGAAATTCTCATTTCTTAAACTTTTGAAATATGTGGGGGATTGATGTGAAAATACATTGTTCTGAAAAGTGTGTATTTCAAAAAGCTTTTTCTTTTTTTTTTATTAACTTAACAAGAGCTAGTGGAAATTATCTCCATTCTTCACGTGAACAAAAGAGTATAAACATAAAAACATAAAATAATAAAAAGCAAGGTAAGAATGTAATGCACAAAGACTTGTACGATTAGGTACGAAGAGGCATGTGTTTTCATGCACTTAATGGGGTGGAGAGAAAATTTATTAGATTGGTGTAGTAGTATCTACTATACATAGTTCAGTGTGGAGAATGATAATGCCATTAATGCTGCCACAATGAAGTGCAACGTTCATTTTTTAGAGCCTCCTATAACAGTTTTAGCCTCACATAATTGGGAGGGCATACTAAAAATAATTACTTTGGCACTTCATCTTTCTCTCTTTTGTTTGTGTTCTACTAGGTTTTAATCTTGTTTTTCTGCTATTCATGTCTCTTGGTTGCTGAGTGCACAGCATCTGAAAGGTTTGTTGTATTATTGGAGCATTGCCACTATTGTGTCTTTGCATCATATAGAGACGCGAAATAATCTTTTGAGAACAGTGTAATACACGCGACATTTAATTTTTTCTACAGTCTCCATCCATTAATATTTTTCCAACATTTTATAAGAAAGATAACTCAGAAGCTCTTTCAAGTTTGTTTGGAAAGCATCATTAATATTGTGTTCAAGTGTGCAGGCATGGTGAACGTATAGCTCCCCAGTGACACTTAGCTAACAAAGAACAAAGGTTGCCAGAGAAAGGAGGATATAAGTGGAATTTGAGAAAGACATTGTTGAGTTCTTGGCTGATGAGTTTGGAATTGGACTATGCAATTATGCAACATTGGGGAGTGCATTGATAGAGTTGTGTTAAAGCAACCTATAGAAATGACACAGGAGATTAACACTTAATCCAGCTTGTCATGTGTTAATCTCCTGTGTATTTCGTCTGTCATCTATTGTGCCCTTTGCTCCTCTGTAGAAGCCACTGCTAGAAGCCTCTACAGCAGCCACTAGCCTTGGGATTGTACTTTCATTATTTTTTACTCATTAGTTTATTTGTTACTTTGCTGATATATACTCTTCTTCTGTAAATCTTCAAACAAAGTTAATATACAACACAATTTCAGGATCTCCCTTCTCCTCTGCGTTCTTTGCTCATCAAGTTTTACTTAGAAGGGAAAATACTTATTCTACTTCTTCACTTCTTCAATTTCTAGAACTTCATCCTGGTTTTTGGTGACTTTTACTGCTTAGTGAAAGCAACCAGTGTCAGTTTGTTAGCGTATGCCATCAAAGACATATTCTAGTGTTCAAGCAGGCCAAAAAAGTAATGAACTAGTTTAATTTTAGCTCTTGTCCAGGGTGATGGGCAGCTTGAAAGAGCCACATACTTACAGTTACATCTTCCTATGCAAATTTAAGTATTTAACCAATGACTGGGTACCGTCCCTGAATTAATGAAACCTTCTAGAGGGGACGGAAATTGAGTTGCAGTATTGCAGGTTCGCTGGCTAATCAGGCTCAATCTTTGCGCAAATTATGCGTTGAAAGATGGTGAAGTTTAGATGCTGAAGAATGGTGGAAACTTGAGTTGGAAAGAGTAGCTCTGTTAATTTTGTTTGATTCACTTGTCAACTCTATGATATAGGCTTCTCCTCCATCCTTTGAACCCATGGCAAAACCTGTGGATGATGCTTCATAGATAAGATAATTCAGAAGCTTTTTTTAGGTTTGTTTCATAAGAGTCATTCGTGGTAATTTCTTCAGAACTTAAACAAACATGTATAATGTCCTCTCCGGAAGCAGTATGATGAAGGAGGGTAAAGGTTAATAAAAACTTGAAGAAAGGTTTTATATCTTAATCATGATTTTAAATTGGATTCCGAAGAAAGTGGTGGATGAGGGCCTGTAGAGTATTTTTTTTAAGTTGTTCTTACATACTCATAGCAAAACCAAGCAGATTATAAATCCAATGTTGTATTTATTTATCTATAACTTGACAAAAAAAGAATGTTAATTGAGCTTCCAAATTACAACGTTCACTATAAATCTGAGCCCTAGTAACCTTTAAAAATGTCCTTGGAGTAACTCGCAAGTTGTCTCGCGTGCTATTACCTATTAGTGTGTCGAGACATCGTATATAAGAATAAAACTATAGACTGAGCTGACAGCTGCATTGCTGAATCTCTAGGGAAGATACAGAATTATTACGTCCAAATCATTCTCCATGCTCTCCTCCCTCATCTCTTATTTTATCTCCTGATTTCTACAATTCTTCTGTGTGTTCTATCGGCTTAAGCTAGTAACTCTCTTAGCATCTATGAAAGTTGGAATTATGGATTTATGATGCCTTTACAAGCATCTCACAACATTCCCATATGCATTTGTCATGTTCTTCAGTGATGCCCTTTTCTTGTTCCTATCAAAATTGCTTTAATTTAATCTTCTGTCAGTGCATGTAAATCAATTCTTCGTCTTTGCATTCTCTAATTGCAATTTCCATTACGTCACGACCAGTAGAGGGCAACACATCACAGCACTGCCTTCTAGGAGCCTGCAGCTGAGTACAAAAGAATAGGAAATCAGTTCTATAACCAATATTAAGTCATCCTCCTAATAGCCCCGAAGAAATACCAGAGTCTGATTCTGTACCTGTTTTATATCAGGGTCTAGCTTATTTGTCACCACTTTGATCATTTCCAGTTTCTTAGGTGATGCAGAGTCGTATGAACAGTTTTGAAAATACTTACTGTAATTGCTTATGATGCCATCCTTGCCAGAAGATACACTGTCTAGATAGAAAATGGTGGGTCTACTACATGGGTCAGGGTGAAGCCCTCTTTTGTTGAAAGTGTATGCTGCTGCCAAAACACTCCCCTTCTTCCACTGCTTGAATGTTTCAGGCACGTTCAGAACATCTGGCAAAAGCATATGGTTCTGGAATACCTGAACAGCATAGCCCCATGACACTGAAATTGTCCATGAAAACCATCTGTCATAGCAAACTGTTTGTTGTAGGATCCTCTGGGAATCAACATTCACAGCTTCAAATAAATGTCGTAGAGCTTGTGTACTTGTCATGTTAGGAAAGATAGGATCTGTGTAATCTAAGTGATGGAGGGATAACAAGGGTGTTACAGGGTGCGCAGCTAATAGACCAAAGACATTTCCCTGCAAATCAACCTGGTCCAGTCTCAACCACAAAACAGAGGAATTAATAAAGATGATAAAGGAGTTAGAAATATTCATAAAATCATTCACAACTTTCTCCTAACAACTTAAAAGCTTTTAGGATTAAGTGGTGAAGGTTTTCGCATGAGGAAACGTGTTAAATATATTCTTAAAAGTTAAAATCATTCGAGAACCTTCTGTTTAAGCTTTTCAGATAAAGTAGTCCTCAAGGGAAGAAAAAGGAAACAAATCACTCAGTCTTTATTCAAATGAATATTTACCTGGTGAAAACCTGGTTCATGGGTTAATCCAACGCCAAGCTCTGCCAAGCATGAGTACACCCTACCATCACTTCCATACAGATGTGGGTACCTTTCTATGCATGAATCAAAAACCTTGGCCAAAACTTTTGCTAGAGAGGAACTTATGGCGAAACCTGCTCCACCAAAAGCCATTCCAAAGCCAAACAATCGATTCTGCTCATAAATCTCTGAGTGCGTCCCAATATAGTACCAAAGTCCATGATCATATTTGGAGAGAGTTTTCACCAGGTTCTCTGGAAAGAAAACCGTGTCATCATCCCCAAACACATACCATCTCACATCAGAATGATTCAGAGCAATAGTTTCTGCAACAACCCGTGCCACACGGATCGCTGACCGGAATCCACCCCTGTAAGTGTAACGAAACCTTGAAGTGTCTTCAGAGACGCAGAGAGGAGGAAGAGAACTGTCATTCTTAGCTTGTTCTTCAGCTGGAAGGCTATCCACAAATACACATCCTCTCATTTGATTTGGTTTCCACCAGCGCTTGGCATATTCCTTACGCTTAAGCCATGATTTCTTACTTGAAGCAATTCCAAACACAAGATGATCAAGAGACGTCGGCGCAGATACATCTTGTGATGAAGAATGTACATGAACAAGCTTAGAACTTCGTAGAACTAGTAATGATAGAAGAAGATAAACGGCACCAAATGAGGAGGATATCAAAATGAAGTTTATCAGAGATTGGGTTTTGGTGGGATTGTGAAGAAACTGCATATTTTTAAAGAGGAAATTGGATGTTTTTCCTACAGAGGGCAACTGATATGGTAGCTTAACAGGGTTGTGCTATGTGTGAGAAAGGGTTGAAGACAAGCTCGAACTATATAATTAAACAAAGTGTCACCGCTATCAACGGCGTAAGGAGACAGTAAAATTTGACGTTTTAAGTTAGTTACTTCTCCATGTGTAACCAGGGTAGGTCAATGTTCATGCCCTCGCCAATCAGAATAGAAAGGTGGGTGAACGTCATTAGATTCAGTCAAGCCAAACACTTAGGTGTAATGACTTCGAGGAAGAAAGAAAAGAAAATTGGTGGGGGGGGTGAGGACGAAGAAGGAGGAAGGCCACCTGTCAGGAAAAGATCAATGCTTTAACAATGATAAGAAATAGAAATAGAAATAGGTGGGCATGAAACTGTATTTTGATTCGCCTTTTCTCTTCAAACTTCAAATAAGTGAGCAATTTCCTGCTGGAAAGAAAAAATCGTGACAATCACGACCGTAGATAGAAGGACTAATTCAATGATCTCTGCTCATGTGTCTTCGCAGCCCTTTCGGCCGGGGATGTCGCACTATGAGGAAGGGAAAGGTCAAGGAACTCGTGTACTTGTGGAAGGGACAGGTTAAAGTGTAGGATGCACATGGGATTTGTGGAACTTTGGAAATCTAACGACTGTTTACCCTTTTTTTTTTTTCTTCTAAAACAGTTTTTTAAATTAAAAACAAAATATAATTTCTGTCATACAAAAAATAAAAAATGTCCAGAATAATTTTTTTTTTTATGAAAACTTAAAATGAATGAAGAAAGTTTTCATTTCGAAATAAAAATTTACAACTTTACCATTAATGTATATTTTTTAATTTTTGTATTTTTAAATATTTAAAAACAAATAAATAAAATATTTTAAACTTACTCTCAATTTTTTATTTCCTTAATTACAGTTTTATAAAATAATTTTTTAAAAATAATATTTCATAAACTATTGAGGGTTTGACCTCCTTTTTTATTCCAAACCACTCAATTAAAATTGGAAATTGATATAGGCGTGCTAGAAAGACTGACAAATACTAAAAATGAGCTCCGGCTTAACCCGCAAAGAGACATGGGACTCAGGTCTCATGGATAACATTGTTAACGGTCCTTCATACCTGATTTTTTTTTGAAGTGACTGACAAGCGACAGCAGATCAACAGTAAGGTTGGAATTGTGGCACATGGAAATATGCATCCCAAATATACAAAACACAACTATTTTTTAACAGTGTCACTACACAACTATTTTTTAACAGTGTCACTAAGACATCAATCAAATTTGAGTGAATCTATAAGGAATGATGGTGGAAACAGTGCTGACCGTCGTAAACAATTGTTGTAGATGGACTACAACTATACTGCGAGACAACCTGAAAGAATGCTAGCAATATTATCCTAATAAATTCGATAAATGCCTCAAACTGCATCTATGTTCAATATAGAATTTACACTCTATAAAACCATTTTACAGACAAAATCACAAGTTACCATACAGCCATATAGCCTGTTTTGTGACAAAGTCCTCACTAAGGTCGGATTCCAGTAAAAATGGTCCATAGCTTAGTAAGACACATAACTCCAAACTACACGGAGCTGCCCGTGAAAGGACCCACTTCACGAGTTTCAAACATCAAAGAAGGAGAGAAAAGTATGCTACAAAATGTACAACTGCCGCGAAATAAACCATTTGGAAAGCTCAGCAACAGGTATTGCAAGGAGTAAATAGGCCAGGAAACTCACAAGAGGTTGATTACTTGTCGGGCAAAAGGACTGCCCATGATCTGTCGCCTTCATCAATATATTTTGGCCATCTTCAAGTACATATTCTTCTTCTATAGAGAGGACAAGCATCTTTCTCTAACCCAACCCCTGTTTAGACTTAGATTAACTGGCCAATCCGCACAGACTTAGATTAACTGGCCAATCCGCACAGCAGTTGCCTTCTCTATAAATGTGTTGGAAAACTATGTCCTAATCTTGTCCCCAAAGCCATATCAGTAAGGAGGAGAGGTTCCATATCTCTCTGGAGCTTTTGAGTGTGGCAACTCCCAAAAAGAATGCTAGGATTGCATGGAGATTAGTTCATCAATCCCACACTGCCTAATATGAATAGTCATTGATTCATTAGAAGATGGCAAGACATTGCAGCATTGACGACGGGGGGCTTTCATCTGTGACAAAACACAATATGGCAAGAGTAACCTGAATAACTATAATAAGAATGAAGATATGGTAATCAAATAAGTTTGAGTTTCAAATCAAGCATTTCTAAGAATTACTTTAGCAATACCTGCTCAGTATCAAGTTCTAGCTCCCTTGAAAAAACTCCGATCTGTTTCAGCTGCTTTATAGTGTTTGATTCAGAGCAGTTCCCAACAACATGCCTGGTGTAATTGCTCCAAATGCCCCTTTTATCAGTTGTAACACTTTCCAGGGAAAAGACAGGAGGCCTTCTGCATGGATCTCTAGGATAGTCTCTCAGGTTAAACATAAAATGAGCATTAACATTACTACCCCTACTCCATGGCATAAATGTTCTCTGCGGTGAAAGAAGATCTGGGAGAAGTTCATTGCCTTGAAAAACCTGGATAGCAAAACCCCATGAAACTAAGAAAGTCAATAAATTTGACCGGTCATAGCAGACAGTTTGCTGCAAGATCCTAGCAGGATCAACATTTACAGCTGCAAAAAGATGCTCTAAAGCTTGTGTTTTGTTCATGTCAGGAAAGAGAGGCTCCACTACATCCAAGTGATGAAGGGAGACTAAAGGCGATAATGGATGCGCAGCTAACATCCCAAACAGATTCCCCCGCAAATCTACCTGGCGTAAAAGTAAATGAGTAAATAATCATTACCATAAAGTTTCATCAAATATACGGAAGTCAAGTGCCCAAATGAAATCCAGAACATGTAGAAGTTAGACCACAACTACGCACTCAAGCACAAGCTCAAGATATTTGACTAAGGTGCTGAAGAAACAATCGGAAAAATCTTAAACCAAATCAATAAAATCCCTTGCATACCTCAAATGCGCATGAATGACAACATAATCATCGGCATGATCATAAGTATACATGATAAGCAGTCAAACATTCGATGAACGCAGGATAATTGAAAATGTTATACCTTTTTGTAGCTTTCTTACATAATAATAAAATTATCAACACCCCACACAAAGAAATAATAGTTAGGACGGCTATTCAGCACCTTGTAACTCAAAGGAGCAGAAAGAATAATTGCATCTCATAGATAACCAAAGAATAACTCTAAGAGGGAAAACAACCCATTCCAATTGATCTCTGCCAATAGCTTGATATTTAATTATTATTTCAATTATCAACATATATACCAAAACTTCTGAAAGGGGAATAGAAATTGACTACAGCATCCTCAAATTTTAACACGGGCACGATAACGAGCAACACCAATGTATCCAACGCATTTCTTCTTTTCAACACCAAATACCATAGTGAACAATGAATCTGACAAATAAATTAATAATACTGAATCAAAGAAAACCATCACTTGTTTACCTGATGAAACCCAGGTTCATGCGTCAACTCAACTCCGAGCTCAGCCACACAAGAATAAATCCTTGAATCGCTTCCATACAAATGCCCATACCTCATTAAACACGAATCCAAAACCTTAGCTAAAACCCTAGCAAGCGAATGGCTTATGGCAAAACCGCCGCCACCAAATGCCATATTAAAGGAATACTTTACATTCTGCCCGTAGCTCTCTGAATTGCTCCCTATGTAGAACCACCTATTGTGATCGTATTTCGAAAGAGTTTTCACCACATTGTCCACAAAGAAAACCGTATCATCATCGCCGAAGACAAACCACCTGACATCCGATTCATTTCGATCAACCACTTCCTTAACCACCCGCGCGACGCGAATCGCCGACCGAAGTCCTCTCTTGAAGGTGTACGGGAACTTCGAGGTGTCAGCTGAGATCACCACCGGCGGAATATCAGGTGAGGAAGAGGCATTGGGGACGGGCCCGTCCAGGAAAGCAAATGCCCGAGTGGAATTGGGGACATACCAGAGACGGACATAGGGTTCCCTTCGGAGCCAAGACAGAGACGACGAAGCGATGGCAAAGACGAGGTGGCGGCGCGTGGTGGGCGAGGTGGTGATACGCGAAGTTATGGGGGACGATGGGGTGAAGGAGGGCCAGAGGTAGAGAAGGAGGGAGAGGTTGAGAAGGAGGGAGAGGATCAAGACAACGGATTTGAAACGGAGAGGGAATTGGGTTGGAGTTCTTAGGAAGTTGGAGGGCATAGGAAATGGCAGCCTGTTTTCAAGGTTAGGGATGGCGGTGGAGAGAGGCAAAGTGGCTTCACTTTTCCTTCGGTGGAACATTGGAGAAAGACAAAGACACAGATTCTGCGAAAAAAATGAAAATTGATGTTATAGGCTTGGTGATTTCTAAACTGTGCATTATTTATCAACGAATCAATTGTTTCTATTTAATTTAATGGTTAAAAAAATAAATACTCAATTCAACGATTATTACATTTAAATATAATAATACATTCGGCGAATAACAACACCTGGACCGACACCCTCCATGGGCATTAGCGTATGTTTAATTATTTGTTGTCGTTTTCCTTTTTCTTTTTTGTTTGTCATAATTTATTGTCGTTGTTAAATGTTACTATAGGCTTATAGCAACACCTGGACGGCTGGACCAAGATCCTCCATGGGCATTAGCGTATGTTTAATTATTTATTGTCGTTTTTCTTTTTCTTTTGTCATAACTTATTGTCGTTGTTAAATGTTAATTGATACAACTTATGACTTGTATAACTCGCAAGTTGTACGATTCTTTTTTTGGGAATGGGCCCATATGGACATATAATAGGTTAAGTTCTGTGGGCTGCCAATTGATAAGGCTAGTAATAACAAGCGGCACCGAGTCCAATTTTTTTCTTTATATAACATTTCAAATAAAATATTATAATTACTTTTAAGTTGGGCTCAAGCCCAAACCAAATTTTAAAATAGGTCAAATCCAAGTTTGGGCTTTTTTTAGAAGCTTGATCCATATTTAATAAAACCTTTCCACTATAATAAATATTATCAGATGATTCCATTAACATTAGGTTTCTTATGCCAAGTTTAGATAAAATTAGATAGTATTATATAAGTGATCAACTTAATAAAATTTTATATTATTACGTGTTTGTTGTGACAAAACATAATACTATGGATTATATAATATAATCATATCTTGTATTTGTTAATGAATTATTCAAGATTGGATAAAATACAAATTTAACTATTTTAATTAAAATACTCTTAGAAGTCTTTCATAATTTTTACATTTTTGTGTAAAGATTTGACTAATAAATAATTTTAGTAAATTTAAAAATATTTTTTAGATATTATTTTGTGTTAAATTAGGTAAAAATAATTTTGGTAAATTTTAAGTTATTTTTATATTATTTTTTGTGTTAAAATTAGACTAAAAATAATTTTGATAAATTTCATATTTTTTTTATATCTAAGGATATTTTAGTTAAGTTTTTATCCTATTTAGTCTTGTATAACTTGATTCCACACACTCTCCCCATATTTTGTTATACAGTGTTAATCGTATAAAAAATATTAACTGTCTAAACTTATATAATTTTTTGTGTAAACTAAATATCGTATAAGGTTAATTTATATTAACTTATATTATCATATACATCTTTATACGGTACACCAAATAAAACCTTAGAAAATAAGATAAAGATTACAAATTCAAGGACACGATGGAAAGATTAGTGGAAGTAAACTAGTTGTTGTCAAGAGGGATATAATTAGAAAAAATGGGGGGCAGAGAGGGTAGTATAAAAATTGTAAAGGAGGTAATTATATTATATATATATATATGGTATTTTTCATGTTATTCATGAATATTATTACTCAATGAGTAGCTTTTGATTTTATTTTTTATTTTTTTATAATTTATTTTAAGAAATAATTTAAAAGAATCTAAAAAAGTTTGAAAATAAAAACAAGAGAATTTTTATAATTTTTTATTTATTTTTTAATACTAGTGTTATAAATTTTTTATTCAAAATTTTTTAAATTATTTCTTAAACTAAAAATAATAAAAATAAAAAGCTACTTATAAAATAATAATACTCATGAGTAGCCTAAAAAATACCATACATAAATAAAAAAAATTTGGAACGACTATCCCAATTTGTATTACCTAATTTCGTGTGCGTTGTTGGCGTAACCACCTAAAATAATAATAGCATCACTCTACATTCAAATATAGGAATCCAATATTCTCACGTTGTTTAGCAACTTTTATTTGTAGTACAGAAATAAAAATCCTAAATCTCTCTACAGTCATATTTTTGTGAGAGTTTTAGAATTTTTTTAAAATTTTTTTAATAATTTTTATTTTATAAAATTATTAATTATATATTTATATAATGTATTTTTATTAAATTTTTTGAGATGTTTTTATATATTTTTAAAATCTTTTAAGTTACAAATGAATAATAAAAAAAATTATAGATGAATAATAAAAAAAATATAAAAAAATTTTAGAAAAAATTTAAAAACATCTTGAAAAAATTTAAAAAATATATATAAGATAAAAAATAGTTAATTAATTTTAAAAAGTAAAAAAAATTTAAAAAGAAAAACATAAAAAAAAAAGAGAGAGAGAGTGAGGTGTAGGATAGTATTTTCCAAACTTTTTATTTATACTTAATATCTTAATATAGTTTCACGCTGAACAACATATGTTTGAACTATTTGAAATCTATAAATCCCTACCCAAAAAAAAATGTATTTCATGTGCCTATGTTTTCCATTTCAATAATTGCATTGAATCCCAAAGTTCCAGTTCTCCCAACGGAAAATTCCCTTCTCCCCCAACAGAACAAAATTTAAAGCAGAACCCATTCCCGTCTCTGTGTTCAATAAATTAGATTACTTAATACCCAATCTGATTAGCCCACTAGAGGTTGTGCAATGTGTCAAATTGAACGGTTAGAAATCCACAGCATAAAACACTCTTCCAGAGTCACCAAAAGCACCAAACCCATCAACTCATTCATATTCGTGGCAAGTAATAGGCTCAAGCTCTCATCTTTCAACCACACATGTGGAGACTAATCTATCAACCTCAAGAACAATTTGTGGACAAGGACATCTTCTGCTCTTCTGGCTAGTAAAAAGTACGCTTCATAAGCTTTTTTGCGTCCAACCGTGCAAGCAAGAATGGTACAAACTAAGCTCCAAAAATTTCTACCCATAACCATTGATATACAAGTCAAATCAGTTCCCATTTCAAATGGCCTTACGTGCATCGAACCAAATGGACTTTGGTGGGTCACAAATTTAAAGGTGCTAATTCTGGACCATACAATAACCCTTTCTTCTTTAGGAACCCCGATTGGCTTGCTAACCACTCAACAACATAAATTATGGCTCTTGACGACTCTTCAAGCATCTTATGAAACCTTTAAGTTTAATCATGTGTTTGCTTCTTCTTTTTTCTATTTTGTCAAAGCTAGTGGGAGTCACATATTCTTCTCTCTTTGTTTAATTACTCAAATGGCCTTTTTGGTATGATTGGTAAAGGACAAAAGGGCAAAGATAAAACATTCGTGCTTTCGTGACGCAGTGGCATTCATGTCCATAAGTCCTTGTCCTCATGAACTCCTCCAAAGAATCTCTCTGATGATTTGCTATAAAAGCCTTTTATTCAGCTACCATTCTATACCATTTGTTCAAGACTCTAACTAAGCTTATACCATTTACAGAGCTTCTCAAAATGTGCAAGGGTGCAGAAGATCAGGAAAATCATGGCGGTTTCTGCAGGAGACTCCCATCTGAAGAGGTTGCTTCACATGGCGGAACCAGAGGATCAGTATCTTGCGAGCTCTGTGGGTTACAGGCTTCACTGTATTGCCCAGCCGATAATGCCTATTTATGTAGGAAATGTGACAAATGGGTTCATAAAGCCAATTTTTTGGCCCTCAGGCACATTCGGTGCTTTCTCTGCAATACATGCCAGAACCTTACACGAAGATATCTTATTGGAGCCTCCCTAGAGGTTGTTCTTCCTACAAGCCTGCCTAACAACAGCACTAACAGAAAATGTTCAAGAATGCCAAAAAACCCTTTCTTCTAGTTTTATAGTTTTTCTCTTTTCTTGATATTCTGTTCTGGCTTTGTTTCTTCTTCGTTCCTTGATAGAGTATCAGCACGCGGTGAACATCATCATCTCAGGTATACCTTTTGTGGAACTGTTGAAAATGGAGTAAGTGATTTTCTCAATATTAAGATCC
>JASKGM010032326.1:0-25208 GCA_034509205.1 Ceratonia siliqua
TTTTCCTTTCTTTTTTAAGGATCCCAATTATCCTTCTAATTAATTGGTGGCGACTCCCATTTTCTCTGCATTTTTCCCTTACGCACCCAAAGTCATAAAACAATGGCTTTTCACCGGCCGTCACATTGTGACAATATATGTAAACAATTGTATGTCTAAATCATATTTTCTTGCATAAACAGCCAGTGCTCCTATGCTCATTCAATAAATATGTCAACAAAGTAACAAATAATTTGATTTATGAGCTGGGATCTGGTACAAGACATGACTAGGCTGTGGAGTAGATTGTGGCAGTTAGTCCTGATCGAATAGTTACATTTTTCTAAAAAAATCTCAAAAACCGTGTCAAATCGTGGCCATTCATTATTTTCACGGATGGCCACGATTTGACAGATTTGATCATGTCGTGATGCAACATGACCGGATCGCGATCCCTAATTTATTTATTAGAACAATCTCAAGTGATCAATTTAACAAATCCAAACTACAGTGCGATGTGGCTAAAAGATGTATTTAGTAATAACCCCATCATTCTAGAGCATGTATGCCGACCAAAACTTAACATGTGGAAAGATAGTGGGGATAATTTAATTTTTATTTTAATAATAACTTTTTCTTACACTATTAAATAATAATTTAATTTTTATTTTAATCATAATTTTTCCTTACACTACTAAAAATAAAATAAAAACTTATTATCCTTGAACAATAATTATTGTTATGTAAAAAATAATTTTACATTATTTATATTATGTAATTTGATCATTGTTTAAACAAGAAGTTAAATCATCAATACATATTTAAGATATTTATAATCCAATAATGAATAAAATTCATCAACACCAAAGACAGCTGTAACTGATGCCAAATCAGTGCAAAATTATGCCAAATCATTGTAAAATTATATTTAATATCATTAACACCAAATCAACTAATATCATCCCTATGGTGTAGACGAATATTTTATTTGTGGGATAATCTTACCTATATAAATATTGTATTATAAAATCTTATTTAAAGAAATTAATTTTTCCAATTTATCTTTCATTAAATTTATAATGATGTTTTATATTATTGTTTAAAAGTATAATTTTATATATATAGTATCGTTATAAAATGTAATGTCTATTAAAGTATTAAATATAATGAAATAATTGAACTATGAAAAAACTAAAGTAGAAAATGAGAGAGATGATGAATTGCTTTTAAAGAGTCTTATTTAGAAAGAAAAATGATTAGTACAAAGTGCATGTGATACTGAAATTAATTAAAGTTCTCCTCATGACAGTTTACATTGTAGATTTACTATTCACTTGTAGGATGCACCACTACAACATTCATTAAGTTATATAATTTTTTGGTAAAAATTTTCAAATAATTCAAATTATTGTTATTTACATATATAAAATATTGTAAGAAAATAATCTTACAAATAAATTTATTACTATTTTACTATTTTATTTTTTTATGTTAATTTCTATTGTCAATTGGTACATCGTATATTGCACGAGTTTTCTACTAGCTAAGCCTAATTCTCAAGAAATTTTTTTTATTGAAACAGGGCTATTGCTTTTAAAAAAGGCAAATCTAAAGAGATATTTTTTTTAATAAGGTAAAGATATTTTCGAGTTAATTTTAGCATAAAATGAAAATTTTTTTCTAAACAATTTTAAGGACGCATAATTCACTTCTCACATTGAAACAATAAATGTAGAAGAATAGATTTTTTTAATAACTAACTCTAAAATTTGAACTCGAATAACTAAAGTAAGAAGGCTCCTAATCACTATATCAACTCTTTTGATTACAATTCTAAAAAAGGTTTGGTTCTAAAGAAATTGGTTTCAACTTGATATGTTAGGATGGGAAAACAAATAGAAAAACAAAGGAAGAGAATATGTAAACCTTCTTTTTATTTTAGGCTCAATTACACTTTTAATCCTTCTAATTTATTTAAAAAAGTAATTTAATTTTTCTAATTTTAATTTACACAATGTTGTTATTCTAGTTTATTTAAAAACTTAATCATTTAAGTTCAATTAGATCAACTTTTTTCTCTAATTATTTGATAAAAAAGTAATTAAATACAAGTTTAAGTTCTATGTTTTAACTTAATAAAATTTAGATATTATCCCATCTAATGTTTTTAATTGCTTCAATTTAATTAATTGATATATAACAAAAAATTAAAAGGATAAAAATTGCTCAAATTAAAATTAGAGGAACTAAATTGGTAACTCAACTTATATTTTATAGGGGATGCTATGTTATAGCCTTATTTTTGGGGCTGTAGCACTACATCCCCCCTCCTACCCCCTATTGTTTTGCTTTTTTCTTTATTTTTTATATTAATGTGTTGTTTTTTATGTGATATATTTTTTGAAAATTTTTTTGTATTCTTTTAGAATTTTTTAGACTTATTGTATTATTCATTCAATAGTAGTTTTTACACTAATGTTTTCTTAAGTAAAAAATTCAAAAATATTTTAAAAAATTTTTAAAAAAATATATGACATAAAAAATAACATATTAATACTAAAAAGTAAAAAAAAAAAAAAAGGTTTTTAAGGGTGGGTTTTAACATAGCAACCCCTATTTTATAATAGAGTTTTTTTATAAGGAATCATGGAGAATAAAGAATTTTAATTATTTTAAAAGCTTTAATTTTTTCACAATTTATATTATTTTGAATTGTTCTTCTAATTTGGTACAATGATGAAAAAAGTTATTATTGGGCCGCAAAACCTCCCACTTTCATTTCTATGGGGAGGATGGGAATGTTGAATTTTTATGAGGTGGAAATGTTTTGTACGATGTAGTGCCCTTTTAAGGTCGTTCGATCAAACTTAAAAGAGCACTACATCGTACAAGTCATTTACACTGCGCTGTAGCTTAGCAAAACCTAAAAAGGAAATAAAAAATTATATTAAAATATAAAATTCAATAAATAATAAGTAATGAAACATAAAGGGCGAAACTCTTGCTTTCAAACTAAAAAACTTGGAGGAGAGAACCAAAGTAAGAAAGATTAGACACATGCCTCCATCCTTCCATGACTACTTTTGCATGGCCTTCTATCCACTCATTGATCATATTAGCAAACTCCTTTGCAAAGAACACTATTGGAGTAAATCAATTAGTTTTAGGCAGTTACATAACTACTTTAGTGATATGTAACTGTGCTAACCCATTATATAAGCTAACATCTCATTTGTATTAAGTTAAGATAATACAAAATATCTTTTGGCTTGCATTTCTATTCTCTTCTCTATCACTTTCTCCTTCTAGTTTCTGGTTACTATTGGCTTGCAAACATGGTATCAGAGCTTCCGGCTAGCTTACTAGTGATCAATGTAACTCCCGCCACCATGCAATTCAATGGTTTAGCATCTTTGTCCTCTTGTGTTTTCACCCCTGCTAGTCAAATTGTCAACATGAAACTTGAAGAAAATAATTTTATCTTGTGGAAACAAAAAATTGTTGTAGTTCTTCATGGTTATAGGCTAGAAGGATTCATTCTTGGGTCTCAATTATGCCCAGTCAGGTTGTTCACAAAAATTTAGGAAATGTTATTATTAACCTTGAGTTTATTGCATATTTGAGGCAAGACTCTATTGGCGTCTTGGATCATGCCTTTTGTGAGCTTAGGATTCTTCTTCAGCTTGTTGGATGTGAGTTAGCTAAAAATGTATAGAGCCTTTTTGGGCATAATTACGCCTTCTAGTCTAGTGTGAGGGTAATGCAGTACAAATTGTAATTGCAAACATAAAAGAAAGTGTCGTTGCCTATGAGGGATTATCTTGTCAAGGATACGATTACCTCATGCAGATTGTCACGTCCCAATTTAAGGGTACATAATCGACATAGGAGATTATCATTAAGATAATACCCTATAAGCCTTCATCTATCTACAACATAACAACAGAGTATAAACAATTAACCAATAATGACTAAAAGGAACAACCCTAAAAAATTTTATATAGATTTCGACAAAATCTCCCCTGAAATATGGGCAATCCTAGGATACATATACTACAAACTATAGGCGGATAGGCCCACCATAACATCCACAAGGCCCCCAAGGCCACAAAACAGTAAACACACTATCAAAAACCAAATTTTTACAATCTGAACATATTTCAACAAAATAAACCTTCAAATATATACAACACATGCACAATGCAAAAGCCTAGGTCCAAATATCTAAAAATACACTCCAAGGTTGATACATGGTCAAAAGCCCTAGAAACCCTTAGGAAATACCTACCAACTATACAATAGGATCTTTAGGAATGGTAGGATCCGAAGGAGGATTATCCTCAGCTCGATCTAAAAAATGTGAAAAGGAAAGGAGTAAGTTGGATAGACTCAGTGAACAAAATCAAGTACCATAAGATACAGGTTTTCGCAATATATACATTTCATTAGTAAGGTATTCTTACCTTTCTTACTGCAATATAACATCTTTGCTTAAGGGAAATTTGGCACCTTATACTCAATGTAGGACTTTTATCTAAATATAATTCTCATTTAACCAAGAGTAACAATTATGAAGACTTCATTCTCAAAATAATGCATATTCATAAAAAAGTATATAAAATGGATCCAATTGCAATACACATAGGCAACTCTTCCTGTACATGTATATCCAAAGCAATCTCATAGATGGAAGAAACATATAAAATGACCATATACCCATCCCATGTATCCAACCTTATCCCTCGAACATGTGGTCATGGACAAACATATGCTAGGTGCACCTAGGGTTACCCTATGATAATGTCAAAGGATTCATCCCAAAGAAAAATTTATTAATTATAAAATAGAATTATTTAGGGATATTCATATACTTCAAAGTCTACATTTACACAATAAGAAATCAAGGCACTCACAGTTGCTAATAGTAGCAATATATTTCATGTAATAATATAATGAAACTTTGGGTGGTGTCAACCACCAGTTAATTATTCTTATACCAAATACATACAACTTTTCCAATGATCTATATATCTCTTAAAAGAAATTTATCTATACTTAAAAAGACATATAAATTAATAGTATATAATTCTCCCAACCATTTATTCAAAACAAGAATTTAACCACTCACAATATTTTGAAAAACTTTCTAACTTCCATCAAAATTCTTAGATAAAGTATATATATTTATGAAAGTAAATATATCAAGCATCCAATGCTGGAGATTCCACTCACCACAAAGAAGCCCACAAAGAACAACTCTTGAAACTCCAATTAGCGCTTGCTAGGCACACTTTTAGGTAGCTAAATTTTTTTAGAAATTTCCCTTGATTTTTCCTATAATCAATATATCATTTTTCTACTTTAAAATCTTGCTAAAACTTGAAACTCAATTTCTTTGGTCGAATTCTCACAGCTAAACCCCTAAAAACTTATCAAAATAATCACCTAAAATTTACCTATTGCTATAGCTTACTTTGAGAACAAAAATGGAGCAAGGAGGAAGGAAATTTCATGGAGGATCAAGCTAGAAAGCCAGCTTTCGGGTATAATAGCAAGGACTCCCAAAAACTACATTTAACCCACAAAATGGTCGCAAAAAGCTTCCAAACTAGAAGAGTATAAAGGAAAGTGAAAGACTTGAAGGAAACTCACTTACCCAAGCTTGGAAGATGGTTGGCCATGATGGGTTCACAGTGGAGAGACGCCCATTGCTGTTGGACACACTAAGAAGGAGGTGGCGTGAAAATGAAGTATATTTGAATTTATTTCTCTTGCATTTTATTTCAAGTATATTTAAGGGGTTCCACTACAAACTTGATTCTCATATGTGTATATTATTTTCGTGTCTACAATTTCTTATGTGGGTACATATTTATTTTTTATTAAAATGCAAATTATCATATTATCTAATTACTCTGATTTTACTAAGGCGAAATCGTCCATTTGTTATGAACATTTTATTTTTACATCAAAATTCTTTTGAATTTCTCATATAAATAGTTTACCTCCTTTGGCTTATAATGATGCAATTTATTTTAAGAATTAGGGGAGTTAAGATGAAAATCAGAGGGATGATTTGGTTTAGGGTATAAAGGTGTTACCAAATCTACCCTCTTTAAAGGAATTCGTCCCTGAATTCAAGAATTAACACAGAGGAATGTTAACTCACATATTGAATAAATAAGGATATTTCTCCTTCAAAAGAACTTATGGTCCCAAGTCATCTATTCTTTTCCATGATGCTCTCACAACACTTTTACTGATGGATATTCTTTTGATCTAATCTTCATAACTTGGCAATCTATGATAGCTACTAGCCATTTGTGCTTTGTGATACCTATTTCATGATGCTTGCTTGAGGCTATATAAGGATTTGCATAACTGGCAAACTCCCTTCTCCTCTTTGTTGCCAAATTCCTGTGGTATTTACTTATAAACTTGTTCATCAAGGTCAACATGCAAAAACGCAAGGCTAACATCAAGCTGATTAATATCCTATCCTTTCTTTGCTACTACAGTAAGGAGACAACAAAAGTTAACTAACTTAGCAATAGAAGAAAATGTCTCATGGAAATCAACCTTTTCTACTTGAGTGAAACCTTTTGCAACAAGCCTGGTTTTGTACCTTTCAATTTCTCCATTGGGTTTGTATTTAATTTTGTAAACCCATTTTGAACCAATAGCTATTTTCCATGGTGGGAGAGCTTTTAAGGTTTAAGTGTCATTCTTCTCCAAGGCTTAGTATTCCTTTTGCATAGCCTCATGCCAATGGGCAGATTACACGACCTGGACAAAGTTTTGTGGTTCACTTTGAGAGCTAATGGCAACAAGAAAGCTATTATGCCTTTGGGAGAAACAATGATAAGACACATAATGAGATAGAGGATAAGTGACAACACTAGCTTTTTGAGAATCTAAGTTGTTGAGAAAAGAAGGGCCTCAAAACTATCCCAATGAATAGATCTAGTCCTAGGCTCCTATGTTCATTGAGTTGGTTCATTACTCTCAGGTTGATTAAGCCCAGTTATAGTAAGTGTGGGTGAAGACACTGTTTCAACTCCATCAGGCCTAGTCGTCAATTTTGTGGCTTCAAACCCATCTAGAGAAAATGTGATGTGTTGCATTTACTGGTTTAACTTTAGAGATATAGTTATATTGTGTTAAGTAGGTCTAATGGTGGTGGGTCTAGTGTTTACTTAGTCCAGGTCTGTGTCCACGTCATTGTTAGTGAGTGGGTTATTATAGGCTAGCCCAGGATAGTCATTCCCTTCACGGTCAACTGTACCGGTTGCTTGTATTAGGTCTAAATGATAAATTAGGTAGGTCATGTAACCTAAGTTGGCCCAGATCTTTGATCAACACAGTTATCTCCCAACATACACTTCATATCATAATCCCTTTCTACAACACATATGGATTTCATTTTGAAGGGAAATTTTCCTTCAAAGAAAATTACATCTCTAGAAGTGTAGATGCTTCTATTATGAATATCATAAACTTTGTACCCCATTTAGCCATTTAGGTATCCCATGAACACGCAAGTTATGCCCCTCTCATCAAATTTATCCTTGTGTTAGTTATTTTCATATGCATAGGCCAAGCACCCTAAAACTCTTATATGTGTTTAGGTTGGCTTGATACCCATCAGGATTTCATGCAAAGCTTTATTCCCAATAACTACAGAAGGAAATTTATTGATGAGGTAAACAATTGTGAAGACACATTCTCCCTAAAATTTAACAGTTAACCTTGCTTGGAATTGTAGTGCAGGGGTTGTGTTGAGGAGATGTCTATGCTTCCTCTCTACCACTCCATTATGTTCAGGAGTGTATGTGTAGGAAGTTTGCTAAATGATTCCATTCAATTCATAATATCTGACCATGTAGTTGGTTTGGAATTATGTTCCATTGTCAGTTCTCATCTGTCTGACTTGCTTACGAAATTGTGTATGTACCATATTGTAGACCATAGGTAAATAACGAGACATTTCATACTTGTATTTCATTAAATAAACCTAGACAACCCTACTATAATTATCAACAATAGAGAGAAAGTAATGAATGCCTGTAATAGTTGTTTTGTAGGGACCTCATATGTCATAATGAATCAAATCAAAACAACAAGTAGAATTCATTATACTAATAGAAAATGGCAGCCTGGTTTGTTTAACTTTCATACAAGATTCACAATGAGAGGTAAAATTATCTAATACATCATTAGAATTAAGTTTGATATGCTAAATCTTGGAATTGAAAGCATGTCCGAGGCATCTACGCCAAAGTCCTGGACCCACTATCTTGTCTACAGCAAAAGCTACCTTCTTTCCCCCCACAAGTTCTAGGTAGTATAGTTCATCATGTTGCCTACCAAGACCAATTAGCCTCTTCATAGCTAAGTCCTACATTACACAATGATTAGCAGCAAATATCAATGCATAATTAACATTCTTGGCCAATTTACTGACTAATAAAATATTACATTTTAAGCTTGGAATGCCCAACACAAGGTTTATTTTCATTCCATTAGGGAGATGAACATTGCCAATATTTTATATTAGCACCATTTGTCCATTAGGGATTTTAATAGGAACCCCATTGGTGACTTTCTCCTTGTCTTCCAAGAAAGCATCAATGTAAGTAATATGATTAGTGGCAGTTGAATCAATAATCCATGATGTTTTCTCATATGCCTTACCAAACATGTTTGCCATAATAGTACTAGATTGTGTGTTCTGATTTTACGTCTCTCATTTTGCATTAAGAAGCTCAAGAAGACGACTAAGTTGTGAGAGGGTGGACTTAGGTATAGGATCATGTCTGGTCCAACTTGAACAACTCTTGATCTTGGCTTATGTTTCTCCTTCTTCACCTCATCACGTTGCCATCCAGCTGCGTAACCTATAAATTTGAACCATTGCTTTTTCATGTGTCCAACTTTATTGGAATGGGTACACTTAGGTTTCTCCTGATTTCCCTCTTTCTTCCACTTGATGGACTTTTCATTGTGCTTGACATCAGTTTGGAAAGCAACAGCCTCGATTATACGCCTCTGAATACCGGTGATATTCCTTTGTTGCTCATCCTCTAATGCCATGTGGTAGGTATAGCTGAGACTCGGCATGAACGGAGCACCCAAGAATTGAGTTCTGAAAGTAGTGAAGATGTTGTTGTTGGGAATAGGTTGTCCTAGAAAACAAGTTATATTTCTCAATTTGATGTAAATACATTTTAATATTAATAAATAGAGTTTATTTATGTAAGCTTTATTTTCTAGCTATCAAGGTTCCTAGATTCTAATAAACCAAGATACATTTGCATGAAGGTTATGTAAAAAGAGATATGTATCTGTGGATGAATCTAAAATAATATTCACAGTCACTAAATAGAGCTGGTCACTCTATTCAATTAAGACTTTAGTGTCTGGATTACTTTTATAGAAAGAATGAGATTCTTTTTTAAGGGAATGATGAATCTCAAATCATTGAAGTAGTAGAATTCAGGTAATGATACTATTAAAAGAATTTGAATCAAGTGAGATATTAAGCTCAAGTTAATACTGTTACTTTGAACTTGAACTCACACACATCACATATGCTAATGGCAAAACCAAAATCCTGATGGAACGTGGACTTGTATTCATGGCCATTGTGATCTTTGATATACTATGGGAATGACCATTGTGTGACATTAGTCAAAACTCTGTATGTTGGGATCACAGTGAAAGTAAACATCTAGAAACATAATTCCAAGAAATGGAGTTCGTAGCATTACATCAATTCAGGTGATTTCAAAAAGACAAGTGACATATTTGGGCCAAGTGAAACGATGAATTAGCTACTCATCATTTCAAGATAATTTTGAAAAAGTTTTAAAAGATTATCTGGTCACTTATCAAATGAAATCTGAGACCAGGAGACAAAATTGACATAAGGGTAATACGGTAATTTTACCTTGTGTCAATAAATGGTTACGAGGGTTCACAAATACTAGGTTTGTATATTAGACAAATCAATATTTAACATTGACTTCTTGTAATTTTAAGAATTATCAAGAGTGCAATCATGACTCTTTGGTGAAATAACTTCATGATTAATAAACTTGGATTATTTTAATGAGATTAAAATAATCTCAAGTTTATTAGAACTTGAAATTCCTATGTCCAAATGGATTCCCCACCTAGCTTTGTAGAATTTAATCCACATTGAGTTGGAATAAATTTAAGATGAAGTTTATTGATAGAGTTTCAGCTATTATCTTAATTAAGACAATAGTTATCTTAATTTAGACAAAGAATTATTATAGGACAGATGTTGTCCTGAGCAGGCTTGAGAATGTAAAAAACATTTTGTCACTAAAGAGACATTAATTCTTACATTAGTTATCTAAACTAAACAAGAGTTGTTTAATTAGATAGATTTTTAAGACAAAAGTTGATCTTATTTAAGACAAGTGTTGTCCAAATTTGGACAACCTTTATTTTAATAATTATTTTTCTAACTACTTTAAATTAGTGTTTGAATTGTTCAAATTATTTAATTTAAAGAAGTTGAAGAAAATTAAATTAAATCCTCATTTAATTAGGAATTTCATTTATAACATTTTATTATGATGAAATTAATTTAATTAATTATTTATCCTAATGTCTTTGCAAAGTTAAAATTGTTTAAACTTGTGAAATAATATCCTCCCTATATGATGGAGAGGTGCACGGCTAAAGGAAGAGAATTGGTCTTTAACATGGTCAAATATATTCCCTTCTAATTATCCTACTTTTCTAAGAGAATAAAGGTTGGAAATTAAAGGAGCTTTAATTTCTTAAGTAACCTACATTCACTAGGAAACTAACTAAGTCATAGGGATTTAATTAAGTAAAATTCATTTATTTGAATTTTTTAATTCAAGCACGACCAATTAGAAAGCCACACATGTTTTATTTAATTGTTAAATAAAATATGTTATTATTAAAATTAATAATATGATTATTAATTGATAAATCATTAGATAATTTGATTATCTAATATTCCTCATTAGTAAGCATGTGAATTCCTAATGGTTAAGTATAAATATAACCTAACCCCTCATTCTCCTTATGTGGCCAAAATTTTGAGGGGAAAAACACATTGATAGTGTCTCAAGTTTTAAGAGAAAAACACTAAGAGAACAAGTGAGTTTTGTTTGAGTGCATTCATAGATTTTTACATGCCATACTTGATGGGAAAAGGAATGCTTTATAATTTATTTTGAAAGCTATCAATTATTTTCTTTCATCTTTGTTTTTATTCCAATTAGTAAGCCTAGTCACTGTAGTTTTCATGGATTAGTGCTTTCCAAACAATAGGCATTCAGTGCGCTTGGTTGGGAAGTATATTACAAGATTAAAGTGATTACAAGAGGTATGCAAAATTCTTATCTATTTTACTTCTCTTTCTAGCCGTGAGTTATTTGCTTATGTGTTTTGTTTCTGCCTATTTGCAAGCTCGAATATTTTTAAAATTTGTAAAAACCCGTGCTTGTACAGTAAACACTTAGGATAAACAATAAGATCCAACAGTTATCAAGTCCCATTAAAAACTCAGAGTTTTTCTTTTTCACGCCGAACTGCGTATTCCTTTTGAACTCCACAAGTGCACTGTGGCAAGGGTGCGATGGAGTACAGCTCATCTCATAACCCTCTTAGTTTGGAGAAATAAGAATAGACTGTAGCTTTTTCTTATTGCAGCAAAGTGATGGCACCACGAATCTCATAAACTCTCAGTGAGCACCCCTTCTTGAAGCATTCCTGAAGGTCCACTTAGATCTCTTGGGCTGTGTTAGCATACATAATGTTGTTTCTGACTTCAACTTCAATTCCAACCATGAGCCTTCCTGTAACCATCACATTGCATCTCATCCAATTATGAAGATGTTGAGAGTTAGCTGGTGCCATGGAAATGGTTCCGTAAACAAATCCAATTTTGTTCTTGGAAAAAAAAGCGTTTCATATCTCTTTTACCTATATCCCATAGTTTCCATTACAGAGGGGTTCACGAACATAAATTTACCCCAGATTGTCGAAGGCATAGATGTAGTATGGGAATCCACATCCACACTACTAATTAGAGTTGTAGTTGAACTAGGGTTTGCAATCAAAGCACTTGCTGTCATGCTCTGATATTCATTCTCCTTAGACAACCTCAGAAACGTTTGCAAGATAATGCGTAGTGGACTCAAAATAGCTCTGATACCATGTAAAATTTGTAAAGATGCAAGAACTTATATTGACTATTCAAAGAATACAACTTATACAACTAGCAGGATACTAGGTAAAAGGGAAGACAAAGCTCAAAGATACAAAGGACAAGAGATAAGACTTATCTATGAACAAAGGCTTGAAAAGTATAGGAGAGGAGATAGACTATCAAATAATTAAAAGAATGAAATAATCTCAGTAAATCTATCTTTACAGAGTTAACTCAAGGCTTAAAGAAAGCAAACTATGAACTAGGGCTGCAAGCTATAAACTAATGCTGTTATAAGTGACCAGAGAGCATAGTAGGAGGAAAAAGCATAAAAACCAAGGGCCAAATGGTCTTGAAGGAAATAATAACATGTGGAACACCATGTGCATAAGGTCAAGTGAGTTAACCAACATATATGAATTTCACAGGCCTAAAAAATTTGAACTCTTCATATATTGTAAGTTCCTCTTCAAAAGCAATAGTTAGTGTAATTCTAAGCACCTATTCAAGTGCTACATACCACATTAAAAATGATATGGAAAATCTCACATTCGGTAATGAGTATTATGGTAATTACGAAATTCATGTGGGGAGTGGTAGTAGTTTAGATATTTCACACATAGGACACAATTATTTTCTTTCGCAGTCTCATAACCACATCTTTAAACATACTAATCTTCTTCATGTTCCTTATATTATAAGGACCTTGATTGTAGTTTCTAAGTTTTCTCAAGATAACAATGTTATTTTTGGTTGAAACTTTCCACCAAACAGTCAATGTGTCATACTTCTTTTCATCTTTTCTATTTCTTGTAGTAACAAGACCTCTGCTGCCACAACCTAAACCCAAGGCTGTGATCGGCACGAGGATTGAGGATATGTCAACCCTTATATCCAAGCAAGCCTAAACCTGAACACTTCTATCTTAAGAATATTCTTATAAATAAAGAGACATAACTTCATAATCTATTCTCTTGACATAACATGAAAACTTATTCATACAAAAGATAAATGTTTACAATCCTTATTTTACAAACCTCACAATCTGATTCTATCTCTTGAGTCCCAAATCCCTACCTATATGCAACACTTAGAGTCAAACTTATCCCGATTTTGCATGCTTTCATAGTACTTGGAAAAAAGTGGGTTCCCCATATAGGGTGAGCTTCAACTAGCTTAGTGAGAAATTAAACTAAAATCATGATATAACCATGTAATACATGTATACATGCTTCTTACACTGGGTGCCCTCCTTTTGATAATGTCATCTACTTATTATAATATGCATGAAAATCTTTCTTTGTAATGCTAGTAGTAATTGATACCATGGTGGGCAAAAGATCAAATACCCCTTCCATGTTCCAAATTGATCTATAATGAGATCAAGAGCAAAGAAGATCAAGGAAGCTATGCAATGACTTGTTCAAGTTACTTGGGCCAAGGCTTCCAATTCTCCTAACATAACACCATCATTCAAGATAAGCCTGAAAAAGAAGGAACCAAGCTTAATTCATATGATTCAAGTTATTAAGGCTAATTAGTATTTCCTATGTTATTGGGCCTTAGTTGTAGTTGCTTATTTGTATTTAGGCCTTAATAGTTTTAAGTGGGACTATATGGTTATTGGGTTGAACTTATCTTTGTGTTTTACCCACTTTGGACCATTTTGTGGCTATCTTGTAGCATAATTTCAGCTGACCCTTTTTAGTGTAGTGGAGGCCCATTTTGTTTTACTAATTTAGGGTTAGGTTAAGTATATTGGTAACCCTTTTAAGTAGGGGTGTGCAGCCTTTGAAAACACATTATTCATACTTGATGAAATTTGGTTTTAATCTAAAGAGAGGTTTTCTTTCCTAGTTCTTGAGAAAGTTTGAACTTATCAAAGGAGTTTCCTTTGTGGCGGTCTAGATTGTTTGTATAATATGATCTTTGGCTTCTTGGGCGAGTATTCAAATGTGTATATGGGTTTAAGGGTTTTAATCCTATAGCTTCACATCATTTGGTATCAGAGCCTAACCTTGTTCAGTTGGTGTAGGTTGACTCCCAGGTTCAGTTCACTGCACAAGGAGTCAAAGACAAGTCAGGTTTGATGAGTCCCACATCAGTTAGTTAGGGTTAGTGTTGGGTTCTTATAAGTAGGTGTGCAATCCTTCCCTTATAAGGTACCTTTTGGGGGAAGTTAAGCATGTTTATGGAATGGGTTCACAAGTAATGTTGGTATCAGAGTTTCGTTCCAAAATCAAGTTTGATTTATCCTTTTACTATTTTTCCAACATTCTGGTTGTCCTTAATTTTCTGGTGGTTTTCGTTTATTCTATGCATCACTAACTGTTTTTGTGGTTTTCATTCTATTCTATTCATCATTACTATTGATTTTGTTTATTGTTCGATTATGGTATTGTTCATCTTGGTTATTCATCTTTTGTTCTGGTTATTTGTGTTTCTGTTCTTGTTTGTTTGTTTGTTTGATTTTTTGGGTTGCAAGTTCGTAACCCCCCTATTTTGAAATTTTTGTGTTCCCTTCAATGATTAAAGAAAAGGAAATATTTGCTATTATGTGTTTCAGAAATGAAAAAAAAAAGGGAAAAGAGCAAGAGAAGAAGTAATTTTATCTACTAACTTCAAATGGTCATAACTTTTTGCATAAGTGCAATTACGAAACCCATAATACCATTTGGAAAGTTGTTTCTGAGCCCTTCATCGTTGTAATGCGAGTTTACCAAATTGAGTTCAAATTCAGGGTTAAATTATGATTTTAAAGTGTATTTTGAGCAATTTAAAAATTTTAGTGGCATATCATAAGTTTTCGTGCTTTCAAGATTTTTATCTCAAACTTCCTTTTCAAATATAATTATGTGTGTCCTGTTTCATGCCACTTAATTTTGATCCTTTGTTACTTGTTTCCTAGTTCACTTTTATGTGTTATCATTTTTTTCTCTTTGTACCTTGTTTCCTACTTGTTTTCTTGATTTCTTATTAAGAGGATTTGTTTCACCAACATTTTCTTTCCTACAAAAAAAAAATGTCGAATCAAAATGATTCAACACCTAATGAGGAAAATTTAGCCTTTACACTACGAGCCATACAATAGCAATTTGAGCGACTGAATGTGATTTTAGGGCAGATGAGGGATATAATCGATAGGTAAGATGAAACTATAACTGGAATGCAAAGGGGACAACCTTATAGAGAGCCCATCAGGGAGAGGCAAAATAGGCGTGGTTATGTTCCTTTAGAAGAATACGAAGACGAAGATGAGTTGAGAAGTGAAAATGAGAGCGAGTGTACATATGAAGTGAATATAGGCAAATTTGGCCATAGAAGAGGTAGACATGGGAGGGTGCCTAGAAGAGACCTAGGATGGAGAGATAGAGTCGATAAAAATGTAGATAACATTAAAGTGAATGACCCCGAGGCTTACCTAGAATAGGAAAAGAAAATTGAGTTGATTTTTAACTGCCACAACTATTTAAAGGATAAGAAGGTGAAATTATTGGTGATTGAATTCACTGACTAGGCTCTTATTTAGTGGGATCAGTTAATTACCAATAAGAAGAGGAACTATAAGGGACGCATATGAATATGGGGTGAACTAAAGTCTCTCATGAGGAAGAGATTCATACCTATCCTCTATTATAAAAGCCTTTACCAGAAACTTCAACGCCTTTAACAAGGTGTGTAAAGGATTACCACAAGGAAATGGAGGTTGCTATGATTAGGGCTAATGTTAAGGGGGATAGGGAGGCCACAATGGCTAGGTTTTTGAGTGGGTTAAACAGAGACATAGCCAATATAGTGAAGTTACAACATTATGTGGAGATAAAGAACTTGTTACACATGGATATGAAAGTGGAAAAGCAATTAAAAAGAAAAGGAACTGCAAGGTTTACTTCGAACTCTATTATTCTTCGGAAACAAAATGGGGTAGTCATGACAAAAATGACAATGTTGTTTTTAAAAGTAAGAGCGAATGACTTAAGGGAAAAGAAGATGTAGTTAACAAAAATAAACCCAATGTTATTTTAAGTGTTTGGGTAAGGACATATTGCTCCACATTATCTAAACAAGAAGGTAATGGTTATGCGTGACCAAGGTGAAGTAGTGACTGAGAGTGAGAGTAATAATGATGAGATGCTTGAGCTAGTTGACACTAGTGGTGATGAGGGCATAGAGTATCCTGTAGAAAGTGAAACTCTTCTTGTGAGGCAAGTTCTTAATACACAAGTTAAGGTGGGTGGTATGGAGCAACAAAAGGAGAATATATTTCACACTCAGTTAATAAATAATTGTGTAATATGATCATAGAAGGGGAAAGATGCACCAATGTAGCTAGTACCACTCATGTTGAGAAGTTGGGTTTGCCTTGGCTAAAGCATCCTAGGCCTTATAAGTTGCAGTGGTTGAATGAGTGCGGGGAAATCAAGGTCAGTAAGTAAGTCCATGTATCTTTTTCCATTGGGAGGTATAGTGATGAAGAGCTTTTTGACGTGGTCCCTATGCATGCTAGTCATATTTTGTTAGGATGACCATGGCAGTATGAAAGGAAAGCAATAAATGATGGGTTTAAGAATAGGTACAGCTTTGTTAAAGATGGAAAATCAGTTACACTTATTCCTTTAACTCCAAAATAGGTTTATGAGGATCAAAAGAAGTTGAAGGGTGAAATTGAGCACACAAAAAAGAGTGAGGCAGAGACTTCAAAAGAAGGAGAAGGTAAGAACAAAAATGGAGGGGTGGTCAAAAACACTGAAAAGAAAGAAGGGCCACAAGAGGGAAACTAAAAAGAGCACATAGAGAGACAAGAAATAACAAAACTAGATTTGTATGCCATAAGAAGTAAGGTTAAGCGAGTTTTCATAGCTAGCCAATTTATGTTTTTGCTAGTGTACAAGGAATCCTACCTTAATCTTGATGAGACTAACCAATCTCTTCATAGTTTGGCTATTTCTTTGTTGCAGGAATTTAAGGATGTGTTCCCTGAAGAAATGTCTAGTGGGTTGCCACCCATTAGAGGTATTGAGCACCAAACTGACTTTTGTACCTAGAGTTGTACCTAGCCTATAGAAGCAATCCAGAAGAGACAAAGGAGCTTCAAAGGCAAGTTGAAGAGTTGATAAGTAAAGGGTCCATGAGGGAAAACATGAGTATGTGTGCTGTGTCAATTCTGTTAGTGCCTAAAAAGGATGAAATGTGGAGAATGTGCATTGATTGCAGGGCAGTTAACAATATCATGGTAAAATATCGTCATCTCATACCTATACTAGATGATATGCTTGATGAACTACATAGGTCATGTGTTTTTAGCAAATTTTTTCTTAAGAGTGGCTACCATCAAATTAGGATATAGGAAAGTGATGAATGAAAAACTACCTTTAAGACCAAATATGGGCTTTATGAATGGTTAGTTATGTCATTTGGTCTTACAAATACACCTAGTACTTTTATGAGACTAATGAATAATGTGTTGCATGCTTTCATTGGGAAATTTGAGTTAGTATACTTTGATGACATCTTAGTGTACAGTAAAAGCCTAGATGGACATGATAATTAGGTGATATGTGTGTTTGATGTCTTGAGAAATGAAAAATTGTATGCTAATTTTAAGAAAGGTATTAAGATAGATGAAGAGAAAATCAAAGTAATCAAGAAGTGGCCAACGCCTATAGGTATCACTGAGGTTTTCATGGTCTAGCTAGTTTATACAGGCACTTTGTTAAAGATTTTAGCACCATTACTGCACCACTCACTGAAATAGTTAAAAAGAATGTTGGGTTTCATTGGGGCATTGAGCAAGAGAATGCATTTTCTATTATTAAAGAAATGTTATGTTCTACCCCTGTGTCAGCATTACCTAACTTTAACAAAACTTTTGCGATTGAATGTGAGGCCTCAGAGATAGAAATTTGAGTTATTTTAATGCTAGACAAGTGACCCATAGCATATTTTAGTGAAACATTAGGAGATGTAGCCTTGAACTACCCAACTTGTGACAAGGAACTTTATGCTCTTGTCCGAGCTTTGGAAATATGGCTACACTACCTCTGGGCAAAAGAGTTTGTGATCCACACTGACTATGAGTCACTGAAGCATCTCAAGGTTCAAGGTAAGTTGAACAAGAGGCATGCTAGATAGATGGAGTACATTGAGACATTCCCTTATGTCATTCAGTATAAGCAAGGTAAAGAAAACATAGTTGTCGATGCTTTATCCAGAACGTATGTTCTTCTTTCTTCTATGAGTGCTAAATTGCTTGGATTTGAGTTTATAGAAGATGTTTATGGTAGTGATGCTGATTTTTCTTCTATGCACATGGCTTGTGATAAAGTAGCCTTTAGTAAGTTTTACATGAATGATGGTTACTTATTTAGAGAAAGCAAAATGTGTGTACCTAATTGTTCAATGGTTGAATTATTGGTGCGTGGCACACATAGTGAGGGATTGATGAAGCATTTTGATGTTAAGAAAACCTTAGAAATCTTGCATGAGCATTTCTTTTGGCCTAAGATGAAAAGAGATGTCATTCGCATTTGCAATAGATGCATCATATGTAAAAAGGCCAAGTCTAAGGTTTTGCCGCATAGGTTGTATACACCCTTACATGTTTTTAGTGAGCCATGGGTAGATATGTCTATGAACTTTGTTTTAAAGATTCCTAAAACAAAAAAGGGCAGAGATTCAATTTTTTTTGTAGTGGATAGATTTATTAAGATGGCACATTTCATTCTATGCCATAAAACAGATGATGCCACAAATATAGCTTACTTGTTTTCCAGGAAGATAACGTAACTCCATGGTATGCCCAAGAGTATTGTGCCAAACAGGGATGCCAAATTCCTTAGCTACTTTTGGAAGGATTTGTAGGTGAAACTTTTATTCTCTACTACTTGTCACCCCCAAACTGATGAAAAAATTGAGGTAGTTAATAGGACTTTGATACAACTTTTGTGCACTGTCATTCAAAAGAATATGAAAAATTGGGAGGATTGTTTGCCTCATAGAGTTTGCATACAATAAGACCATGCATACTACTACTTCATATTCTCCATTTAAAATTATTTGTGGCTTTAGTTCGCTTACTCCTTTGGATTTGATGCATTTACCTGTTAATGAAAAGATAAGCCTGGACGGGAAGAAGAAGGCAAAATCGGTAAAGTCCATTCATGAAAAAGTTTGACTTCAAATTGAAAAGAGAAATGAACAATATGCTTCCCAAGCTAACAAAGGAAGGAAGTGTGTGGTCTTTGAACCTAGAGATTGGGTTTGGATTCACATGCACAAATAAATGTTCCCAAATCTTAAGAAGTCCAAGCTACAGCCAAGGGGAGATGGACCATTCCTAGTCATTCAGAATATTAATGACAATGCATACAAACTGGATCTTCTAGGTGAGTACAATGTATCTGCTACTTTTAATGTTGCTGATCTCTCTCCCTTTGATGCAAGTCATGATTTGAGGTCGAATCCTTTCAAGAAGAAAGGGAATGATGGATACCATGGTGGGCCAAAGATCAAAGACCCCTTCCATGTAGATGGACCCATAACGAGATCAAGAGCAAACAAGAGAAAGAAACTATGTAAGGATTTGTTCAACCTACTTGGGCCAAGGCTTTCAATTCTCCTAACATAATACCATCATTCAAGATGAGCCTGAAAGAGGAGGAACCCAGCCTAATTCACATGATTCAAGTTATTGAGGTCTATTAGTATTTCTTATGTTATTAGGCCTTAGTTGTAATTGATTATTTGTATTTGGGCCTTAATAGTCTTTAGTTGGATTGTATGGTTATGGGGCTGAACTTATCTTTGTGTTTTAGCCACTTTGGCCTATTTCGGCTGGCCTTTTTTAGTGTAGCGAAGGCCCATTTTTGTTTTGCTAGTTTAGGGTTAGGTTAAGTGTGCTAGTTGCCCTTTTAAGTAAGGGTGTGAAGCCTTTGAAAACATATTATTCAAACTTGATGAAATTTGGTTTTCATCCAAAGAGAAAGGTTTTCTCTCCTGGTTCTTGAGGAACTTTGAACTTATCAAAGAAGTTTCTTTTGTGGCATTCTTGCTTATCTGGGTTCTTAGAATAAGTTTTCAACGGGTCTAAATTGTTTGTATAATCTAAATTTTGGCCTCTTGGGCAAGTATTCAAATCTGTTTGTACCTTTAAGGGATTTAATCCTACGGGTTCACATCAAGTAGTTTCAACATATTACCTATGAAGATTATTATTTGCAAAAGCTTATTAGACTTTCTATTCATATAGTACATCTCACCATGAAAGAATTAACAAACTTTAAAGAAACATCCAGTATGATCCATCCTCACAAATATCTATCATAAAGAAATTTTATCCTTGCGCATAGGACTTGAACCCAAGGTCTTTACTATACTTGAAATTTCCTCACCATGCCGTGGGATTTGAACACGAGGTCTTACTAGTTAACAAGTATACAACCATGCCGTGGGACTTGAATCCAAGGTCTTACCATATCAATGCCTTAGGACTCGAACCTCAGGTCCTTATGATATCGTTGTCCTAGAACATGAACCAAAAGTCTTAATGGTGCTTTAGGACTTGAACCTAAAGTCTTTATATGCTTTGGGACTTAAACCCAAAGTCTTAACCAATCTTTGTCACGGGACTCAAACCCATTGTCTTTCCTATGTTATACTCTCAAAATAACTTATATTTGCAACTAAGTTCCTAATTTCAAGCACAAGTTTAAGGAAATGATAAAACTCCAACAACATTTTGCGTTTCACTTGATCTTTAATTCCTGCCAGAACTTTATCACAACCAAACAATACACAACTAAAAATAAAACCAAATAATGTCCCATGTTTCAATGCTTTCACAATGTATAAAGATTTATACAATTATCCTGCATGCATCTCACTATATACTAATCTTCCTTCAGCCCTCAATTGTCTTCTCATATTTCTATAATCATACCTCTCATTAAGAGGTTTTCTCAATTTCGTCCCACACTTTATTTACAATATCTACTTACCCATAATACCTATTATAATACCAAGAGTTATATCAACTTAAGGGTTATGTATAGTTCTCATCTGCCATCAAGTAGCTCTGTTATCGATATTGGTTTCTTCTTCCTGTAATTTGTTATTCGACTTCCATCACCCTTCATGTTTTTTGGGCTTCCTCAAGTTTTGTCTTTTGATTGTTTCTGTCTTGCAGCCTCTATCGATTTTCTCTTCTTCAAGTGGCTTATCAGCCTCTATCTGCTTCTTAAGTGCTTTGGTCTCGGGAGCTATTATGAAGGGAGCATGATTTGCTCCAGGTTCATTAGCAATATCTGCATTATGGCCCCCCTTGTTTCTTCTAGTAAGATTATGAGCCACACGTGGACGTCCTATAGCTAGGTGGCAAAATCATGTGTGCTACTTGTGCAAAGGATGTGTGACTTTGTGGACCTTATCCTCTCACATTTTTAATCACCAGCTAGCATCATTCAAACCCAACTTTCTCATTCAACGTTTTCCCACATCTCCACTGTACTCGCAAACACTGCAACTCACAAACACGCGCTGCCACCAGTCTTTTCCCTTTTTCCCTTTTGGATATTTGAATTTTATAAATAACATTAGAAATTTTAAACATGAAAAATACAATATATAGGTCAATTACTTTAGAAATTAAACACAACTCATAAATTATATAATGAATCAAATATATGATATCCTTTCAAATTTACGCCATAATTTTTTTTTAAGATTGAAATCTAATTTCTATATCTCATATAAGGCTATACATAATTTTTTTTTCAAAATATAATAAATATATAGATATTATAAATAAACTATTATGTTTTAATTTAATAATAGAAAAGAGCCATTCAATTTAATTATATTATTGAAAATTTATTTACTATCAACAATCACAACAAAAATGAATTCGAAATAAGCATTGAAAAGTAAAATAGAGATAAAAATAAATACAATCTTTATTATTAAATGAATTAAAACATACATGTTCAAAACTATTAGAGATAATTATTTATGAGTGCCATTCAAAGCATTTTATTTCTACATAATACCTTTTATCTGACGCTTAAATTATGTCAAAAGTAAATTTTGTATCTTTTATGTTAGGCTATGTTTCACTTTTGTTATAAATATTATTATTTTTATTTGTTTTATAAAATTTATGAGTTTTTCTTTTTCGTTAGCTCAATCCAAACATTGTTAAGTTATCATTAAAATAAAATGTATGAAAATAAAATTTTATAAAACTTCTAAAACAATGATAAAAAATAAATATTTTAAAAATTGGACTGATGATTGAACTGGTAGAGAATGAGAGTCACAAGTCACTAGTCTAACCGATGTCAAACTATGATCGAACTTGATTTAAATTTTAAAAAAAATATATATATATATATATATATATTATATTATGTAATATATTATCTATATAATAATTAATGATTAAATATATAAATAAATTAAAATGAAAATAATCTATTTTCATAAAAAAAGAAGATTAAGACTTGAGTTCAGACATTTTCAAAAAATGAGAAAATATTTTATCTTTAAATTTTTACAAAAAGTAGTTAATTTGATAACAACATAAAAAATTATGTTTAATCTTTTTTTCTCAAAATCTAAATTACATAAGTGATCTAGCTAAATTTTTTTTTTAAAAAAAAAACACATGAAAATGTCTAGTCTAAGTCAGTGTTCTAAAAATTGAACTGGACTGTCCGGTCAAACCAAAAAAATTGAAAACTGGTCCCCTAACCATTCGGGTCAACCCAAAAATTAGGGATGAAAAAATCGATCATAAACCGACGAACCTACATTGAACCAGTAAAAACCAAGGGATCTGGTCAGGTCAACGGTCGCCCCGATCCAAGAAGAAGAAGAAGAAACCACACAAAAACTCTCAGCTTTCTTAGGCAAATTTGGATATGAGCAGAAAGAAATCCAAAAAATCAAAGATGAAACGCAAGAAACAAGCCAAAACTGAGAAGAAAAAGAAGAAATTAGAGATCATAGGACATCAGAGGGAAGAGATCTAGTCATCTTCCTTAACTTTTCATTCTCTTTGATTAATTTCTTATCCCCATCCATCTCTCCTTCTGCTTGACCAAAGCTTCACTATTACCAGCATCAGTGCAATCGACTTCCTGCTCAGAAACTTCTTTGAGCGCAACTTCTTCCTCTAGTGCCTCTGCTTTCGTTACATCAGGATGAAAGGAAAGAGGCAAAGTTAAGAGAAGAAGCAAAGAAGGTCTCTGAACATTGATAAATGATAAATAATCACTCCGTTTCAAATTATTTGTTATTTAATGTAATTACATAAGAATTAAGGTAATTATTAAATAATTTTAATTTTAATAAAAAATAAATATATTTGACTAAATTACCCTTATTAAAGTCAATTTAAACTCTTGTTATTACTCTATTGAATAGAAGATAACAATAAATAGGAGTAATGTTAGAAAAATAACAATTATTGCTTTATTGGTAATGTAAAACGACAAATAATTTAAAATAAAATAAAACTCTTAAAATAACATATAATTTAAAACAAAAAAATAAATAATAAAGATAAAATAAAAAAATTAAAAGAAAAGCTCTCACGTCCTTGTTGCCTTGATAGATTAGTAAAAGCAATAAATGCTTGTACTTGTGTTTTAAAAGTTAAATAAAAAAATATTTTTAATTTTATAATAAATATTATATAAAAATAAAAATTTGTATAAAATAATTATATATATATATATATATTAATTTTAATATTAACATATTTTAAATTTTATTCTTTAAAATTAAAATTGAATGACTCGTGGCCTTTTATCTTCACTAATTCAAAACTAAAGACTTGCTTTTGCTTTCCCAAAGGACAAAAATGTCTCGTCTTGTCCGTCTTGTCCACCTTGTTCCCAAGTGATAAACCTTCCCCTTTGTCTTCAAGTTCACAAACCCGTTACCCTTTCTCTCTCTCTCAACTAAAGCTTCGTTATAGTTGAAAATGGCTTCAACCCTGATGGCTCACACAAAGGGCGATCATCAGTGAATCCAAATAGCATTTCCTCTCCTTTCCCAGGAGACCCACTGACAAGAGCAGATCTTGTCCTCGAATAGCATTCTTGATGATCCGGACATTGTGTGGTTATTTAGCAAGATCTGGGTTTTGCAAGAGCTAAGATTGAGTACCAAGAAGTGATTCTTCTCCTCCTACCCATGAGAACCTAAACTTGTCCATTTTTTTAGTTCAATCACGGGTTTAGCAGGATTCTTTGTCCTTTGGTTTTTTAGAGTATACCGAACTAGTTAGGAGTTCGGTTTTCGGTTAAACTAGTCAAACCAATTAAACCAGTTTGATTTTTACAATATTGAAAAAAATTATAGCATTTAAGACAAAAATAAAACTTAATCCAAACATAAGGATGAATTATTGGATTTGATTTTAATGCATAAGAGATTATGTGTGCCCCGAACACACCAATTAACAAATGTTTAGATAAAACTAGTGAAAATAAAGTTTTAAAACTTTGGTAAAGTATATTTTTCGTTTTTTATTTATGTTTTAAAAATTATATATTATTATCTCTAAAGTTAACATCGTTAATTCAATAAATAAAAAATATTAACAAGGCATCAAGGTGACTCATGACACAAGGTGAAAGAGAGATAAACAAGTTACCCTATCATTTTTTTCTCTCTCTCCACCCTCTATAAGTTGCCTTCCATTATTATATTCTTCCCCTCCATAGCTGCGCTACCATGGCTTCTCTCACTTTGCCGGATTACATTACCTCTTTATTGATAGATCCTTAGTTGACTTTGTGCCTGTAGAGTATAGACAATACCATTTTCTCAGTTTTCTGTTTCTTTAGATATTTACCAAAATTTGACATCTGCACAAAGGGGAGTGAAGGACGGATCCAGCCATCTTTCTCGTGTCTCCAGCTTGTGGTTTCTGATAAGATTTTGTATGAAGAAGAAACAGAGAAAGAGAGAAAATGTAAAACAAAGAAATTCTGGTTCTATTCCATAA
>JASKGM010032347.1:0-25202 GCA_034509205.1 Ceratonia siliqua
CAATCATGACATTTTAAATTAAGCACTTGATACTGATCTAATTCTTGCCATAAATTTTTTAGGATATTAGCATATTCGGTAACAGATTTACCTCCCTGTTTGGTGGACACATTCCTTACTTTCAGATCATATATTTGTGCAGCATCCTTGACTCTGGAGTAAGTCTGACGAACAACTTCACAAATGTCTTGTGCTGTGGCAAGAAACATGTAAGTATCACTGATGTCAAGCTGCATAGAATTCCAGAGCCATGACATGATTAAGGCATATTCTTCATCCCAAGTTACAAATCCCAGAGTGCCCGGTTTGGGACCAGTTCCAAGTAAGTAACTGAGCTTCACTTTTCCTTTCAACAAGGTTTTAACTAGTTGGGACCATTTGAGGTAATTTTTTCCGTTCAGGCAATAGAAAGAATGAATATTTTGAAGGTCATTTCAGTTTTGTTTAGGTTGATTTTCTTTCGTAAAGGAAGAAGTAAAGGTTTCTGTTTGGTTGGTTAAGGTAATTTCTGACATTTGGTTCAAAGTGGCAATCAAAGGACAAAGGCAATGGCAATGAAGGCCTTACAGGTTTGACAATGAAGTTTCAGCAATCAAAAGGCAGAAGAGGTAATGGCAATGAAGGCCCTTACGTTTTAGCAATCAGGGAGGTAATGGTAGTGGTAATCAGGGAGTTTCGGCAATGAAGGCCAAAATATGTAACTAGGTTAGGCCGGAAATGGTTGCTCGGCGTTTTCTGGGCTTCCCGAAGGCTCACCAGCGTTTCCACGCGCCGACGCGTGAGCTACTGTGAGAGGAAGAGCGAGAGGTGCGTGAGAGCACGTGAGACGGCGATTTACGGCAGGATTTTGACCGGAGTGACGACCAGCAGTTTCTGAGGTGTTTAACGGTACCACTCAAGTGACTACCTACTCAAAACCTAAGTTTTCAGAAAACACAGAAGGCAATGAAGGCCAGAAGGTTTAAAAAACGCCCAAGGAAGAGAGCTCTGATACCATATCAAAAGGATAAATGTATTACCTCTTGTGTATAACTTACAATCAGAGGGGTGAATTTATACACCCAAGAAATATCAATCTACTCCTAAATATAAGTTAGGAATAAATGCTAATTAAGAAAGCAATGCTAATTACAGGGAAAGGATTAGGGACTTAATTACAGGGGACAATCAAATCAGATCAAATAATAATCAAGCAAATCAACAGCTGTTACATGGAACTTAATTACACATTTTCCACAAGGGGTATGGGCTTAGAGCTGATAAAATGAAAAATGACTTCTGTTTTCTGGCAAAACAAACAAACACTTAAGTTTAAACTTCCATGTTGGCATTTGTATCTCAAAAAAGAAATGAATTTCTTATCCTGGGGCAACCTTAGTAATGAATGATCAATCTCCCTTATGTTACTGTCATAACATGCTGCAGGGAGACCTGCAAGTGTCTTTTATGTATTGGCAACCTGGGCGAACAAACTAGTCAAATTGAAACAGACTTGGCTAGGATTAATTGCATTATATCTAATCAATATAAATTCTGCAGACTGCAGCTGCTGTGTGAAAAGACACTGTATTTTCTTGCCTCGGATTTTATTCAACACCCATGTTGAAGAACCAATTTCCGGGGAAGCAATCCTAGCATCCTAAAATTTTGCAGAACAAATAAATCAACGGCCTTGCTAGGATTAATTGCTAGTGCTTTGTGTGAAAAGAGACATTATTTTCTTGCCTTTGATTTTAGAGATAATTTCATTCAGATGCTTTTAAAGACTTGTATTTTAAAGGTGCCTCTATCTCCTAAGACTTAATTTTTTTCTCTAGTGCATCATAATGACACTAGAGGAAAAAGTGAAATCTAATGCACCATCCTATTATATTATACCTTTGAAGAACCAGATTCTGGGGAAGCATTCCTGACATCCTAAATTTGCAGAAAGTTCTGCAAAATTTGCAGAAGAAATAAATCAACATTTGTGTGGACAAGAAAGGATAAAATTAAGAATTTAATTGAGTAATTCAAGAGAAAACCCATCAGACTATACATGACATTTGAACTCTAAGAAGGCAAAGAGTAAACACTTCTCTCTTTAAATTATTATTATCCTACCCTTTTGGATTTGATTTGCCGTTGGTGTTTGCTACTTTGACAAAGCCTTTTATTATATTTTTTATTTCGTAGTATCGCAATGTGTCATTGCAGGATTCGATCTCCTGACCCTTTTGATACTTCGGCACCATAAAAAGTTTCACTTTTCTTTATAAAATTTCAAGGGAAATCATAGTTACATTTCTTGGGAAATAGTCAAATTACAAAAAAGTCTCCCATTATTTTTAATATTAAATTTAACTCATTTATGATTTATTATCATATTTATTATATAATTGTTGTATTGCTTTTAGATAAATTTTAGAGAAAATTATATCAACATCCTTTGTATTTATTTTATATTACACTCATCTTTCTTTTATTCTGAAGACTTACACAAAATGGCTCTTATACTTTGAAATTAAGATACTACTATACCCAATAGCTAAAAAAGATAATAAAATACTCTAAATACTCCCAAAAATATTTAACAAGTATTAGAACATCTCTTATACTTTAAAATAGTATATCACTAAACTTAATAGCTAAAAAAGATGAAAAATACCATTAAAAGATATGTCAAATTATTATTAAAAGAGAATAATTCAGAGTGAAATTTCTTAAATGCTCATAAAAAATATATAAAAGTTGTAATTTTTTAGAGAAATATTATTTATACACTATAATATCTACACTTCTTTTACACCTTTAATTTTTAGCCATTAATTTAATGTAAAAAATAATAATGATAGATGATAAATAATAATAAAATAATATATATGAGAATATGTATAAATGTGATGCAAGAAAAGTGATATATAAATAACATTTTTCAATTTTTTACATTATATATCTTATGTTATTTTTATTCTGACTTAAATTTTAAATATAGTAATTTTTGGTTATTTATAATTATTGGCTTAACTAATTTTTTTTTGTATTTTTCTTATTACATGTGCTAAAATAATATAATTGTTTTCTATTATTTTCTTCTCTTAAATGTTCAAAGTTTATAAACTGCTTGTTAAAATTCATTGAGGAAAGTTTAATAACATACTTTTATATAAACCACCTCAAATAATGTTATTTTTTATCCTTAAAAAAAGTAACATAATTTGATTAAGGAATGATATTATATCTGAATTTTAACTGATGGAAAAGTCTTATAAAGATTATAATATATAAAATTTCATCAAACTTAGATTTTAATTGTGTTATAAATTAATAATAAAAAGAAATATTCAATTTAGCAAATTATATTTTTTTTATTTTTAATAATTAATAATTTATAATTTATATTTTATATATATATTTGTTAATAGATAAATAGAAAGAAAAGATTGACACGACTTGTTACATATTTTTGAGGGATATTTAGAATATTTTATTATTTTTATAACTATTGAGTTAAATAATAATTTATTTTTAAAATATAAGAAATATTTGTATAACTTTTTAAAATAAAAAAATATGAATATAATTTAAAACAAATATAAGAGACGATAGTATAATTTTAGGGGAGCACTCCTTTAGGGCCACAAAATTGTGGCGAGTTTCTAAACTTTTTTAAAACTTTGTTTTAATGTTTTTTTAATTTTTTTAATTTTATAAAATTAATTAATTATATATTTATATAATGTATTTTTATTAAAATTTTTTAAAATATTTTTATTTTTTTTTTTAAATTTTATAAGTTACAAATGAATAAATAAAAATATGAATGAATAATAAAAGAAATATAAAAAAATTTAAGAAAAAATTTAAAAGCATCTTAAAAAAATTTTAAAAATATATATAAAATAAAAAATAGTTAATTAATTTTAAAAAATAAAAAAAAATTTAAAAAAACTAAAAAAATAAAAAAGGGGAGGGGCTATACCCCCTCCCATAATTTTAACTCGTCTTAAAACACGTGAGGACAAGACTAGTCATTTATTTATTATTTTTAGATAGGTTGATATAAATAAATGTTAATTAAAATTAATTGTACATAAATATGAACTCATGTAGTTTATAGCAAAAGAATTTGCAGAGTAGATCATCGTTAATGACAAAGTTAATGATTTAGATTTTTAATAAAGGGCAAACAATATAAATAATAATGCAATTTATGAGTTTTTAAAGGTCAACTTATTTTTTTATTCACATTTATTTATTTGCTCTCGACTCTCTAAGGACTTAGGAGTCACAGCCTATAAATTAAGTTGACTAATTGTATATAGAAATAAATTTTCTTTTTCTTAAATTTTTTCATTTATGTGTACAATTTTGTATTTAATATAAATGATAGAATAAATTAATGTTTTTATCTTTTAACGATATTGTTGTTTTTAATTAAGTTCTTCAAAAGTTAAATTCTGATATAATCTTTTAAAAATTAATTTTTTAATTTCATTTTTTATTAGTTTGAGTAACCAAGAGCTAATGAAATTGTCCACATGAACTAATTGGGAATGTATCTTTTGCACTTATTTCATTTATATATTTTTTTATATGTTTATAATTTTGATAATTCTTAATTATTTAAGTTAATAGAGGGATGAAATGAAAATAAAATTCAGTTTTAGAAAATAAAATTAAAAATATTTAACTTTATAAGATTACATTGACAAAATAATATTTTGAAAGAACAAAAAATTAATTTACTTTAAATGGTATTATTTCTTCAACGAAATAAATAAAAATTTTCTATTAAAGAATTTGCCTGAAATCTAAATGCAAGAAAAAGAAAAACAGAAAAAATTTGTTGTAATGTATATGGTTTTAGAAGGTTTTCGTATCTTTTTTCAACGTATAATTTTAATATAAGAAAAAAATGTGCAGTGGCTAGTTTTTCTCCATTCCATCATCTCATTATTTTTAAAAAAAATAGTCTTAATAATAAAAATATTAATAGATAATGAAAATTTATTAAATATTTATTAAATTTAAATATCTTATTATTTTTAGAATTTTAAAAATAACTTGATACTCACAAAGTGTATATACATTAGTAAAATTTCTTTATATCTACATATAATAAACCTTACTTAATTTTTTTATAAAATATTAATAACAAATGTATTTATTTCTCCCAAAATAGTCTAACTTTATGTAGCACAAATTATCAAAAAAAGTCAAGTTAATAGTTCTAAATTTATTGTACTTAAGATAGATATAAATAACTAATAGAATTTTATTATAATGAGTGTGACAATGACAATAGGACTATCATTTGACACACTTTGTTTAATACAAGGAATCTTGAACAAAAATGTTTGAAGGTACAAAATTTTTTTAGAAGTAAATTTATATAAAACTATTTTTAGAGGGCTGTCACTCCAACCCCCTAATTAAACTTCGTCATTAACACTGTCATTTTTGTTAATATATTAAATGTTTTAATATAAGATAACAAGACATGAAATATCATTATATATAAAATTCTCATAATATGAAACTTAAAAATTATTAGAAATATATGATTACTATTGTATAAAAGTTTATATTTTTAATGGCATAAAATATTACTTAAAATGAGATTATTCCATGTCTCCTCATATTTATTATGATATTCTAAATATTTAGTAAATAATTTATTTTTCAAGATACTTTGTGTCATAATATCACATTGTCATAAGAAATATCACTAAAAATAATTTTTTATAAAAAGTTAAAAATAAATTCTTACAGTTTTAATTTTATTCTTTTATAAAAGATTAATTATATTTTTATATAAAAATATTATTATATTTAATATTGTATACTTCAATAATATTTCATGTAATAAACATAGAGAAACCCTTATTATTTTTGTATTGCTATTATTCATCGTTATTTTGATATTGACCTTTGAATTTTTATAAAATAATAAATAATAAATAATTAAAATTTTAAATTATTTATTTAAAAAATAAATTAAAATACACTTTAATATATATAAAGACACTAATAAATAATATTAGCTAATTTAATTTATTAGTAAGCAGCCAGACAGGTATATATATTAGTATAAGAGGAGTAATTCGCATTTTTTTAACATTAAATTCTAGGTAATTTTAGTGTTTAAATCTTTTAAAATATTATTTATCATAAAAAAATTCATAAATCCACGTCATTCAGCAATCAGCACACTGACCCACCAACAACTCCACTTTTCCTTCTCTGGAGAAACTCGCACGTTTCTTTCTTCCTTTTTTCAATTGCTTATGCTCAGAGGCAGAGCTCCTACCCGGCTCCGTTCCCCAAAGGCCACTCTCCCTCTCTTCTCAGATTCTCCAATTCCCATTCCCCTCCATCGCCATGGCTTCCGCCAACGCTTTCTTTTCTCCTTCCTTCACCGCCCATGCAAGCAAGGCTTCCGATCCCGTCTTCCTTCCTCAGCCCTCTCCTCCCCCTCACTCGCTCGCCCCTTCGTCCTCACCCCGCTTCATTCTTCGCCAATCCCAACACCCCGTCTCCAGGAACATGTAAGAAATGCCTCTTTTGTCTCCTTCCTTTTTGTGCTGTTTGGTTTCCTGGAATTCGAATGTAAAAGGAATTTCTGTCAATTGTGCAGGGGGTTTTGATCATCGTACGTGCGTGTTTTCTTTTCTCTTCTTTGGAATTAGTGCGATTAGAATGGATTATAGCCAAATTTTTATTCTTTTTTCCGCCCAAAAATTTGGTGCAAGCAAATTGGATGGAAATGTAATGTTCACAAAGTAATGGAATAGAATAAAAGTGATACCGATGATCACTTCATCATTGGGATAGTTTTCATTAGGAACATGAGTAGAAGCAAGATGCTTGTTCGGGATCACGATAGAATGGATGGGATTGGGAAATTTATGGTTGTTGGGTAAAATTAGAACTTCATAGAATGACTTTCCCACTCCTTTCCGTCCACTCAGAGTGAACAGAAAGTAGAGGAAAAATGGGTTCGTTGGAAATATGTCGTTCCCTTTGTTTTCTTACCTTCCTTTATTAGAATACATCCGAACAAGTTTAGAATGGCTGCTTCCTTAATTTCCATTTTCGTCACACTCCATTCCATCTACCAAGATCAGCTCAGACCAAGTTGTACTTCTTTCCTTTGACTCTTTTTACCTTTCCGAATCTTATGCTTCTTTGTCGTGAAAAAGAAAGGGAAAAGAAATAGCTAATGATTGGATTTCTTAGGTTTTGTTTTTGCAAAAAAAAAAAAAAAAACTGGATAGATCAGTCAGGTAATTAGGAACCAGTACTAGTTATGCTTATTTTTCTGTTAGATTCAGGGACTCCTCTGCCTTTTTCTGGGGATATTCTTATAAAGAAGATGGGTTGAACTTGAACCTGATTTTTGGTAGTGTATGAAAGTAGTAAAAGTGTTTCAGATATGCAAACTTACAAGTGAATTTCTAGTTTTTGACTGATGAGGTAAAATTGCCTAGTTTCTTGCCCTTAATTTGTTTTCTTTTCCAACGACTATTGATCTACAATAATGCTTTGTCTGCTGTTTTTGAAGATTTTGCATGTCAACATCTTCTACCCACCTCATTAATTTTGCTTGTCTCTAACAAATACAGTCTTCAAACCACGCTGTCTGTTTCTCTAAAATAATCTCCAAAGTATTTCCTGTTCAGGAGTAATTAGTAGCTCTATGTGAACATATTATAGTCTATACTGATCTTCCATCTTGGTGGCTTATTTTTTTTGTTTACATTTCAACTTTCAAGGCTATCTATTCTGCACAGAAATTCTTTTCTTTTCTCTATCAGAAACTTGACCTGATTACTTTGTCTTTAAGTTGATGCTTTCGTGCATGATACTCATTCATTTCATTGGTATAAACTGAAAAGTGGATGAAGTGGTCTACATGAGTTGAAGTTTTTTTCTACTTAGAAACCAAGGGGTGTCCAAGGCTCAGCCCAAACAGTTAGGTTGATCTGTGGTATGACCTTTGAAATTTCTTTTAGGGCACTTCCTTTTTTTTTTCTTTAATAGAGAAATAAATTTTATTAAGGAAGGAGAGACTTACAAAAGTGGAGAATATGAAACCCTCCAAAAGGAACCTAAAAAATAAAGAACACAAGAAAACAAAAAGTTCTTTAAATGAAAAATGCAGCAAAGAAGCCCACTCTCTCTGCAAACCAAGATAGGAGCCCCTTTAAATAATTCATGAGTAGAATACCAAACTGAAGATGTGAACACTATTTTAGGCCGCTTTTTTTTGGGGGGATAGAAGGCCACTTTCTTTTGATATTGAGCTAAATAGGATGATGATATCTGAAAGTGGGATTAGCTGAGGCTAGAGTTGCAGATAAGTAATTTGCATCTTCAATTTTCTCCGTGATGGTTTAGACTTGATAATTTACTTCTACTCGTTCTGTTCTGTATTCAGTATCTTATTGGTTACTTGCTGTGTAATGCCTAGGGTTGTTAATACTTGTTGGTTGACGAGACTGGAGCTTTGATTTTCTTTAATGGATTTATTGTTATGGATCTATCTCTTACTACTCGTTCAAATGTTTTGCAGGAACATTTTTTATGCATCTGTGAATGATTTGAATGCAGTTGGTTCGGCTTCATTGGTCAGTGATGCATTTCTTGTCATCATTTCATTTATGATCTATATTTGTGATTATCAAGATCAGAATTAAGGGTAATGGCTGCCTAAAAATATTTGAAATCTGAAACATTATATCACTATCATTAGCTGCAATTTGCTAAATTTTTCTAGGAAGAGTTTAGATGGAACTTGTTGGTGATTAATGCAGGCATGGATGGTGGGGGTATATGGGATGTATTCATGTGATATTTCTGATACTAAATATGACTCTTTTTCCTAATTGCTTGGTACATTGATACAAAGAGGATTTATCAAATATAATGTGTAACAGCTACTATGCTAATATAGGGATGATTACAGTTGACAGGGAAAGTGCCTTGTGTAAGTCTGCAGATTTTCATTTTTTATAAAACATTCTGCTATCTGTCAATTATATGTCTTAATGCAATACAATACAGCTAATACCATCACATCTGTAACTCCATTGAATTTTACTAGTCATACCTTTTGTATGTTTGCAAGTGCACATGTGCTGGTCCTAGCTAGTGACAACTAAAATAGAAAATTGTTTTTGTTGAACATCTGATGTTTTATTAGTTTTTTCCTGACATGTGTATCCTCCGGGGTTTATAAAAGGGTTATTCCCATACAAAACAAGGGTATGTTATGCTTTAATGTACGCATATTTCCATAACATTATATTTGGTGAATTGTTATTGCAGAAATCTGGTGAAGATCTTGATAATGTTCCTATGCCAATAGTTCTGATAGATCAAAACTCAGATTCTGATGCAACAATAGTGCAGCTGAGCTTTGGTGATCGCCTTGGAGCTCTTCTTGATACGGTAATGTGGCTATCGGCAACTTAGTTATGTCTAGTCTTTAAAATTTTGCATTCTAATAGGATCACTTAATGGGATATCTTTGAGGTGTGACTCTATTATTTAAGAGATGCCCACACTATGCGATGATTAGAGAAAAGTTAATCCTATTTGGAATATATGCTGTTGTTTTGGACCTTACAACATCAGATTTTGTTTAATCTAAGAACTAGCGCACTTGATACTGATAGTAACAATCTGAACTCTTCTCAGAATTACAGCAAGAACTCTAAAGAAAAGAAAACACCTACTCTTTGAGGGACTTGTTCTCCACAACTTTCCTGAATTTCTTCCTACCTTTCCTCTATTCTCCAGAGTCCAGACATCTTATTTACCTCTAGCTCTAACTAACTCCTTCTAGAACTTGCCACATACTCCCACGTGTCCCCCTTCTTAACAAATTCTGTTCTGTACCTCAAAACTGTTGCTCAGCCAAGTCATGCTGAGTGAGCAGCCCCTTCCCCTCATCTTTTTGCCTAATTTGTAGTTCTTCTTAATTGGAGGTCTAACATATACTCTCTTATGTTATTAGTATGTTTTTTATACCTATTATTACTTAAGTTTATTAGTCTAAGGATAATTTTGCAATTCTCTTAGTCATGGAATTTGGGTAATTACAATATTTGGGATATAATTACAACTGTTTGGTTTAACACTGTTGGTTGAGTGACATTTCTAGATAATTTTGTCTCTTTATTAAGGTCCTAAGGTTTGTTTTATTAAATCAAGTTTCCTCATTATAAATATTGAGTTCTATTGATACCAGCACTTCTAATACATCATATTTGCTTTCTAATGTCTCTCCCCTCTCTTATGCTCCTACTCCACATCCTTGTGCTATGTTTCCTCATTTCCTCATTCTGGCTTACTAACTTATGCTTAGAAAAAAAAATTTTGAATTATCATGAAAGTGGGACGGTTGACAATAACCAATTTTATTTGAGAATTTGATGGAAATTCATTTGGTCAGGTACCAACCAAAATGTTGTTCTTGCTATGCAACCAAATGACTTCATTTCTTACATGCAATATATAAATTTTGTTGTGGATTTGAGCTCATTTTTCAGCATACACCATTTTAGAAGTATTAATAATTAATAATTGACTTCCTAATGTTCATACCAAGGCAGATGAAAGCATTAAAAGATTTGGGATTGGCTGTTTCAAAGGGAACTGTTTCCACTGAAGGATCAGTTAAGCAAACAAAATTCTTCATTACTCAATTGTGAGTATTCTCCTTTTCTTTCCTTTATTGAGTATAGGTGTTTCTTGAACGATATTTAGTGGCAAGTGGAAACATAAAACTGAAAGAATATTTTCTGGTTTTATGGAGTTGTGGGATTGTTATTTCAATTATTATTAATATATCATTATAAGTATAAGTACTTGTGTGTTTGGACTTTAGCAGCCACCTTTCTCCTGTGTGTCAGAAATGATGACGTTGACCTTTAAAGTTTTGGCACCCAACAACTTTGCATCAGCATTGTTCTTTGAGGATGCTGATTTTTTGGTACTTTTATGTATTGGAGGTTTCTTATTTTGTCTGGAAGGAGACTGTTTATTTTTAATTTGTCTGGAAGGAGACTGTTTATTTTTATTTTTTTTATATTCTCTTGCATCATTAACTGAATCAGTGTTCAATATTAGAATCTTGCATCATTTTTTTTTCTATCCAAAAGAAAAAAGAAAAATTATAATCTTATCTGATATTGAAGAATTTCCGAACATATAGTGCTCCTGCAAGGATCAACTGAATCTGTCTAAGGCTGTATTTGATGGAGGAAACTGCAATGGTAATTGCCTAGAGATCAATTGCCTACCAATTCGAATGACTCTGATAGATGGCTAGATGAGTCCGTCAATCGTGTATTGTGAATGCCAGCGCACATTAAGAATGATATTTTTGGGGTGCTTGATGAACCTCTATATCTGATCAGTCTGCAAATCATATGAATCATTGTGAAACTTGAAGTCAATGCAGTAGTTAGAATGTTAAGATATATGAGCTTCTCTGAAAAATTTTAACCTGTACGTAGAACTCCTTTTTTATTATTTCTATCTCTTCCTAGAAGACTTAATTCTTTTTTTTTTCTTAAAATCTTTTTCTGTAGCAAACTGTAGTGTGAATTTTTAAGTAATATTGTTGAAACATGGGTTCAACATTTTTTCTGTTGACAGTGTCTCTAAGCATACTGAATATCTGAAGAAAACAATCTTTCTGATCATTAATTGCCTATTTATTATGTTATCGTCACTTCATTAATATTTAATACATTTATCATTTAAAGCTTGGTTTTGATTATCCTATTGTCAGAGACACTGGACGCAAAGTTGACGATCCTGATATGCTGGAGAGAATTCGACTTACCATTATTAACAATCTGTTGAAGTATCATCCTGTAAGTATGTTTGATAGATACTTACCTCTGGAGTTCTTATCTGGTGTATTATAAATACGTGATTTCCTCATAAATTACAATTTTAAATGCTTTACCCTTATTACAGTACTCTATATTTTTTATAGGAGTCCAGTGCACTGCTAGCTATGGGTGAGGTGTTTGGAATAAAAGCTCCAGGGGAGAAGGTGAATAGTACCCTTCCAGTTTTGCCTTTCCTTTACCAAATCCTTTCTAGAATAGACATGACTACTTTTGAGAGAGATCACTGCTTTGGATGCTTGAGATCCTTTTCTTTATGACCGTTTAGAAGCAAATGTTTTGAGAAAAACCTTTTTGAGTTATTCGACAGTCTAGTGCTTTCTGTACCTGGGTGGATGCATATGCCATAAACTTGTTACATCACATTTGGTTCATTTGTACATCTCTGTCAGCTATTCATTTGCCAATTGATGCTTTTGCCAACCTTGTGTGTTGTGAATGAACAACCTTACTCTAAGAAAGTAATTAGAATGTTATTTAAAATATTTTCACGTTGCAGAATTTTTTTGCTCGTTTAATTGTTTGTTGAAATTTTGGAGATAGCCTAACAACTTTCGGAGATTAGCATTCAGAAGTTGACTATTTAGAAATTGAAATTTTTACATCAACAGAGACCAATTATGCCAGTTCCTGGTGCATGTCTCTCTCTATTTGAAATAGTGAGAATGTCTAGGGGAAATAAGCTTAATTTTTCCCACTTTTATCTTGTCAGAGAGACAGGATGATACAGGATGAAAAGATAGAAGTTGCGGGATTATATATATTATGGTCAAACTATTGATATGAAGTCTTTTTCTTACATTTTTCAAGAAAGACGACTTTTGACCCCTGGTGTGAAAGAAAAAGATGTAGGCTTTACTTGAGATTTAATGGCCACTGGCCACTCTAGCTTTACTATTTTTTCTCTTTTTCCCCCCTTATACTGTGTTGAACTTCACTTCTCGAGCTTGGGACTGATTATTAATATGCTTGTATGTAGGAAAGTTAATTCTACATCACTTTTAGACATTGTTTCTGCATTACTTTTTAGTGCTTTCTTCCTTTGTCACGCTGTGTATTGGAACCTATGAAGAGAGACATTTTCTTCCTTTGTCATGCTTTCTTCCTGTTAGGCATTTCTCTATGTTGAACTTTTAAGATTTACTTTTGTGGTTCTACCAAAATGGCACAATTGCTCTGCTTAGTGAACATTTCCTTATAGGTCCAATGATTAATCTTGCAAATATTGACTTTAGTTTGTTTTCTTGTGTAGCTTGACATTGATATTGCAACTCATATACAAGTCAAGGAAGATGGACCCAAGAGGAGGTCTGTAGCTTATGAATTTATGGTTACAGTTCATTATGGTGCTATCTATTACCTAGTTTTCTTGGATACTGAACAATTTGGGTAACTAGAAAACCCAATTCGCAGTAGGGGCTTGATATCGTCTAATGCTTTTTAATTCAATATTTATCAGCTTGCTATACATAGAGACAGCAGACAGACCGGGATTGCTTGTTGAAATTATCAGTGTCATTGCAGATATAAACATTGATGTTGAATCAGCAGAGATTGAAACAGAAGTATTACTTCTACCTGTCTCTCCCGTCGCTCTTTTGTCTCTTTTACACTGAATCAACTTAATTACTTTTTGTCTTTCAGGGTTTGGTTGCTAAGGATAAGTTTCATGTCAGCTATGGAGGAGCAGCGTTAAACCATTCACTGTCTCAGGTAATTTTCGGGTTCAAACTAAATGGAGACTTGGCCAATTGCTTGACAGGTTTCTGGGGGCGTAGATAGTTTTCTTAGTTGCTGCCGTAGGACTAATGTAGGAATTACTTGTTTATCTTATCTAATTACAATGTTGATTTCTAATAACTTGGATTGCTTTTTAATCAACACCAAGTCATTCTATTGAACTTATGAATTATAGGATAAATTACCTTAACCTCCTTAAAGTTTGGCAATATAGCACTGGTACCCTTATTGTTTATAAAGTGACACTCGGCTTCCTTTTGAAAGTTTGAAAATGTTATTGTTTCTCATTCACTTATCATATCAATGTCAAGAATAAATTGATATTTTCATACATTCATATAGGAGGTGGGTGTTATTTTAGAAATAAGAAGGATACCGAGTGTTATATTACAAATATCAAGGGATGTTAAGGTAATTTTCCCTTAATTATATAACCAGAATAGCTCACATTTGCAATCCACAATCTCTTTGTACTTTTGAGTCGTTCTGTTGAACTTATTAACTGTATAACCAGAATAGCTCACATTTGCAATCCACTATCTCTTGTATTTTTTGCATAAGCAGGTTTTAGTGAACTGTCTGCGTTACTACCTCCGGCGACCGGAGACAGATATCGATAGCTACTGAGGGTACATGGGGAACCACCTTTAGCATTTAGATGTAAAAGCAGCCAATAATATTTCTTGTACCAAATCACCAATGAGCTCAAGATCACCTTGAGTCTTAGGTCTCAATTTTAAATCTGGTGGATTTCTGCTACCTGGTTGCCATGGGACAAAAACCTGTAACTTCCATTGATCTTCCTTAAAGCTAGACTTGAAAGTGAAAATTAAAACCTTTGAATTGTGCCTCATTTTTACCTCACCCCCTAGATTTATGATCTTATATTCTGCTTCATGCTTTAATTCTCAAGAAATTCTTATACACATATATTGTACCATGTCATCGATATAATATCCAATAAAGACAAGCTATGTGTGTATTTTAAATGATGTGAAATCATCAATGTATTGTGGGGACGTTTGTCTTATTCCACTTTATTTAAAATGTACACATGGCTTGGTTTATTGAATATTACATGAATAACATGGTCTAATGTATGAGTATAAGAATTTGACTTAATTCTATACTATTTTTTTCTGCCTTCTCCATTTCCTCCCTTTATATTTACTTTTTTCCTTATACTCTGATCTGAGTTCTAACTTTTTTTTCCAATTTTTTTAATACATTCCAAAAATTTTCAGTAAGGTAGCATTTAGCAAGTAAATATGTTAAATTTAAAATTTCTCAACTATTTAGAAATTTATTTGCAAGATATTGTTAAGAAACTTCAACATGTCCGTTTGTTGTGACATGGAATCCTGAATATTTCATATTTAAATATCTTATCAATAAATTTTCAAGTACTTTACAACATGTAAAGTTAGCCTGATAAAATTTGCTGATATGCTCTAGTATCATTTTTTATGGTATAGCCTATTATTTAAGTTTCAAGTTTTAAAAGTGATTTTTTTATTTGTCTATTTTTAGAAATTAATTTTATGTTAAAAGTACTTTTTTTTCTCAGGAATAAAGAGGTATTTGGATTGGCTTTGTAGCAGGTACTTCAAATAGAAATGTTATTTTTTTTTAAAAAAATAAGTATTTTGTATTTGGATGTAGTTATATAAAAGTAATTTTATTAAAAATAAATAAATTTGTTGTGTTTAGATATAAAAATATAATAATATTTTTGTGCAAGTAAAATTATTAAAAATGTTATGTAAAATTATATTTTTATATTGTGTTTGGATAAAAAGATATTTTATCACAAATTTTAAAAATTAATTTTGTCAAAATTAAATTTAAAATTATAAAATGTTATTATGAATTCTTATTCTTATTTTTATTTTTATATATAAATAAAAATTTTAAAATAAAATTTATTATTTTATTACAAGTATAAAAAAATAAAGAAAATTATACATAGGATGAATATGTATAAAAGTATGTTAACGATATAAAAGTAATGTTGTCTATAAAAATTTATCTCTCTTCCATTTGAAGTAAGGAAAACTTACTTTTTAAAATAACTTTTTTTTAATTTTGTTGTTTTCAAAATAGGGTGAGAAGCAATTGTTAAATACCTATTTTTCATGGAAATGCTTTTTTTTAAAAGAAAAGCAACTTTTCAGGCAGAAAATCATCATCCAAACATGCCTAAAATAAGCACTTTTTCCCATAATAAGCACTTGAGCAATAAAAACAACAGGCATAAATGTGTTATATACAAATTAAGGCAAACATTGGGAAAGAAATATTTTTTTCTTATTGGAATTTAGAAAAACAAAATTGACCCGTCTGAATTCCTCACATTAATATTAACAAGAAAAAGCATTCTAATTAAAGACCAAGCAAATATAAATAGCAAATTTTAGTGTGGCTTAATCAGACCTAAAAACCTTAGGACAGAGATATAAATAGTAAATATAATGTGTCAATTTCATTTTAGTGTTTTTAAAGATACTGTATTTTAAAATAATGACTCAAATATTTCATAAAGATGCCTTTTATGATATTAAAAAAAATAACATTTATATGATACTGTTATAAATTATGTTATATTTACTAAAAATATTTCCTTTTAAATTGAGAAGGGAATTAACAAACAAAGTAAGATTAGAAAACCAAAATACACTTTGCCAGAACAAAATTGTTGTACTAGGGAGGATGGAAACCTGTTTTATATTATTTTGGAGTTTATTGAGCTTGCATGCCCTAATTAAGGAATGTTAGTCTATGATTTAAACAAACTAAACCAATTTCCCAAATTGTTAAAATCTAGAACATGTGATTAGAAACAGAAGAATAGAGAAAAAAAGGTATGGAGCAAATAAAAAAAATGAACTATGAGAAGCTCCATAGATGCAAGCTTCAGCAAGATGAGCCTTTCCCAGAATTGCAGAAGAAAGAGGGAGATTGGAATGAAATGTTAATCATTGAAGTTGAGAGTAGAACACCAAGAAAGGGCTCACCAAAGGTCTCTCCAAAGGGATCACCAAGACTGAAGAGAATGTATTACGCCATTCAAAGGGTTATCAACAGAGACAAGAGGCAACAATGGCAGACTTCCAATGCTGGTGTTGATCATTATGAAGATGGTAGTAATGATCTTCTTGAAGGTGTGATGGTGAAAAGTGACTCCAATCCCAGGGTTTTAAATTGTAACAGAGACTAAGTCTCTTCCTAAGTGATATTAAGGGTGCACTCGTCACATCGACATGGTAAATTTAGGAGAATAAATTCTCTTAAATGCTGACCTCAAGGTTTAAACCCAAGTAATTAAGATAAAAAGCACACTTCTTTAATCATTAAGTTAATCCCCTAAAGTTATGGGCACGGCTATATTATTATATTGTTCTTTAATCACATTATGATTTACAATGATTATTATATATATTTTTAAAATATTTTTCTTCAATCACTATTGTGTGATTATGATTTGCAATGATTATTATATATATATTTTTTAAAATATTTTTCTTCAATCACTATAACAATAACATAGCCGTAATTTTAAACTTTTGGCTAACTGTAAGGTGGAGAAACTGTTGTCTTTGATCTCCATGCATGTATATGGTATGTAAATATGGATTGATTATGATGTTTATGTAATTCATCTAACATGTGTTTTTAAGAATGAGAAATGATATTCTTATCATTCTTTCTTTTATATTCCTTTCCCATCTTCTTTTACATTTATTATTTTATTATTATTTATTAATTACATATATTATTTTTATATATTATATCTATGATAAAAATAAGGCATGAGAGGAAGGAGTCTGAGAGTATTATTTCTCTTCGACATACTATCAAAAGAGAATATTAAATTTTATAAGACACCATAGAGTACTTTTGAAAATATCTGAATTGAAATAACTTGAAAAAAGATTGAATGCATTTCTTTATTCCTTCCCTTATTCTATTTCTTTCCTATGTTTAAGATCATGAACATAGATGCATAAGAAATTAAGCAGAATTATATAAAGTATAAGTGAGGGATGACTAGAAAACTTAAAAAAAAAATTTGTTTTCATAAGTCAAAAATTTTGATCCAATTATTATTACTTCCATAAAAATATTGAAACTGCTCTTTTTTTTTAAAAAAAAAATGAGATCAATTCATTCCCTACTTTTCTATATTATAACATATTTGTTTTATATTCGATTTTAAACTAAGCTCAGATAAAAAAAATTTCTAATATTTATGTATGCACATTAATTATTTTATGATTTTATCTATACATCTTATAAGAAAATATTTTTATATTCGTAAAAAAGTTATATATATATATATATATATAAAAGAAATCAGTTGATATTAATATAAGATTTACCTTCCATTAATCAGTTGATATTAATACGATTTAACTTGCATTTTTTAATATGTTATTATAAGATAATTTTATTGATGTAATTATTGAATTAAAAATAATTAATTTTAAAAAATTAAATATAAAAAGTATGTAATTTAATTTTTTTATATTTAAAAATTATATTATATGTTAAATTTAGAATAAATTATCATACCAAGTTCAGTAATATTCAACACTTTTTTATTTTTAAAATAACATTTACTTTTTTTATAAAAATATGAAAATATCAATTTATCCTTAATATTAATATGATAGGTGAATGAAAAATAAAAATATATTAATATTTTTCAGGGACGGATATTGAAATTATTTAAAGGGAGGTCAAAAATACCAACACTCAGCCATGACTATCATCCAATGGTTTACAATTGCAATTGTTGATGGCTTTCCCATGTTCTCTAAATTCTTTCTTATCTTGTTAGTAATTATTTGATAATGATTGGTTAATACATAAGTGTAACAATTAATAAAATATGATGAACAATTTAGAATCACAATTACAAATTTATAACTACAACTTAAATAAAATTAGAGTATAAGACCACAATTATAAATTTACAACTCAAACGAAATAGGTGTATGAAATCACAACTAATTAATTATAAATTTATAACTAACTCAAAAATATTTGTAAATAAAATTAAATAATATAGAGACTACAATTATTTACAATAATTATTAACTTACTTACAATAAAATAAATTAATTTTTACAAGAACTAATATATTAAATTATGTACAAACTTAATTAAGTTTGACTTTTACAACTTTAGCTCACTCCTTGTCCTTTCAATTAAAAACGAAGAAAAAAAAACTTAACAATTTTCATCAATTTTAAAAAAAATTCAAAGTATATATTAGTAAAAACTTAGGATGGAGGTGCCAAGCCAGCTTGCACCCCCCCCCCCTCTGGCTCCCCGCTATTTTTAATTTTATTATTATACATCTTCAATAAAGATAATTATTATTAAAAATAAAAATAATATCAAATGTTATATTATAAAATAAATTTAAATTATTATAAAATTATGTGAGTACCATAGTTTTATAAAAAACAATTAGGTTGAATTTTGTAACAAATTATTTAAAAATCGTAAAACTGAATTCGGAAGAAAGTCTTCCCACCCAGAAGTTCCTTTTATCTATTTGGCAAAGAACATACCCTCGAGTTATGCGTTTTGCTTGGTTCCTTTCCCCCTTCTGGATCTTGAGTATCAATTCCTGAAATTAGCGATTTCAACTTGGTGAAGAATCTTTGAAGTCTGTTTTGGAGTTTTTGTCGTCACCGAAGCTTGTGAATCTGATCATTTTCAGACTCTGTTCTATTTCAATTTTCTAGCTTTGAAGTTATAAGAACATGGGTGTGGGACTATCTGTATTGATAGGATTGAAAGCAACTATACTGTTTCTGTCGTTTGCATATATTAGAAGCCTTGGTTACATGTTGTTAGCTATTCCATTCTTATATGCCTCTTTGGTAGACTTTTTGGTCTCGATGGCTTCTCACCCATCTATCAATCTACCAATGCTTTTAGGGAAGAACACAGATGGAAGCTTCCCCATATTGTCATTAATCATTTTTAGCCCATATTTGTACTTTGTTCGATTTTTCTCAGCCTTGAGAAGATTGAAAAGTGGGGAAGCTCCTTACAGTGAAATTTCTGAGGGACTGTATGTTGGTGGGTGGCCATCTTCACTTGACAAATTGCCACCAGGAGACCCAGCCATCATTGATTGCACATGTGAATTACCAAGAAAGTCAGAGCTCTCTGGGCTGGCATATCTGTGCCTTCCAACTTGGGACACCAGAGCTCCTCGAGCCGCTGACATAGAATCTGCTGTCAAGTGGGCTATTCGTAAGAGAGAGTTGAAAAGGCCCATTTTTATTCACTGTGCATATGGTAAGTTGTCGGACTTTAATAGAAAAGTATAAATGCATGTTTCTTACTTCAAGGTGTGTTTTAGGCTTTTAGCCATGTTTAATCTTGGACTGCTTACCGATGTCTCATGAAACCTTGTTTAGATATTTTCATTAGTATATGTTCTTCTATAACTTCTGTATGTAAGCCATGTATGCTACTTGCACAAGGGCACGACTAGTGGTAAAATATTATCAACTGCAATGGTGTGCCGGCCATTAATCATCTGCATTCCTGAACCACTTAGTCTATGCTATGCCATATTCTGGCCATATAGGAAAATTAATAAGTTTGAACTTTAACTGTCTGGACTCTGGTTGTTTTCCCCCTTTTCATAACTTTTTAATTTATGATTCGCACATTGGGGTATTCTTTAGTCTCCCCCATTTTCGTCTGTTAGAGAATTCAAAGTTCTAGATAGTCAATTGTATGTTCTGTGGATTCTTTTCTTAACATATGGATTACACAGAGAAGCATTATATGACCTTTATTCGCAGTCTCTGCCATAAAAAATTTGTTGGTTGATAGGTCCCAATCAGTAGCAAAGTTTACCGACACAAAATGCTCCTCTTCGGGTGAGGAAGAAACCACAATGTAAGTAACTTTTGTAAAATATTCTTCTTCTTCATTGCAAATGACCCAATGCTGCTATAAATAAGCAGTAGACCCACTATTACATGAACACCAATTAACACGTTCCTGACACCACTAAAAGCTAGCTTCCTAACTTGCACTATAGAGCCATGTACTCCACTACTACAATATTATATCCTAACTGCAACAATCTGACATGAAACTAGAATAACATAAGCCCCGATACAACTGTTTTGACCAGTCCACACCCCCTACATACATTACTTGCAGATATGCTCCACCGAGACCCATGATACCTAGGAATAGACTTGGGTTCCTTTGGGGCTTTGTGACTTATTAATCCTCCCCTGAGTCCCCTCTTCAAGTGGGACCTTGTCCTCAAGGTCCATGATAGCGAATCTCTTTAGCAAGGACTGAGTTGTTTCCCAACTGGCTTCTTCGGTTGTCAGATGCTGCCATTGCACCAACCCCAAATCTTGTCTTAACCCAGGTGAGCCATAAGATCAGCACATGAGTTAGTCCCCCTGTAAGAATGAATGAAATTGATGCTCCAGCTTCTGTCAATGAAAGCTGGGGAGGATAGTTAGCTAACTTCCTATTAGAAAGAGTGTTGACTAAGGCTTGAGAGTCACTCTCAACAACCACTAACCGTAAACCCAATTTCCAAGCCATGCTTAAACCTTCTAAAACACCCCAAATTTCAGCAGTAACAACGCTGCCCAGCCATCAAAAGTTGGACTCGCCACTGGGCGATACTGCAGTACCAAACTTCCTGACTTGAACCATACCCCATAGGCATTGCATAGCGTCTTTGGCCTTAGAGGCCCTAGTGTCCATTGCGGTGTGTCTTCCATCTGGCAATGGCTGCACCTCTTTCTCTCCCAATTCACCCATTTTTGTTTTTGATTTTCCAACTTATTACTATACATATTTTTCGTCCTAGCTTTCTTCTTTGTAAAGCCACCAAATTTGGCCTCTGAAACTCCAACCCAATCTTTTTTCATTCCATTATTGCCATTTGATGTTTAACCTGCTTCATCACACTCTTGGTTTGCTGCTTCTTTTTCTCATGCTCATGCTGATCTGGCGTCATTGGAAAGTTGCAGAAGAGGTTTTGAGGAGGTAACTGGTTAGGCTTGTGATGGTTTGATCCCTCATGGTTAGGAATCACAGCATTAGTTAAACGTTGGAGAGCTTCTTCAAGTTGGTAGAGCTTATTGGAGACACCAAGTTCCGTGCATTTTATGCCTTCCTATAGTCCTCCTAAGCTTGCTTCCAAGCTCTCAATTCTTTCATTGTCAGTGGCCATTGCAACCTGCTCTAATACCCTTGATAGGTCCCAGTCAGTAGCAAAGTTTAATGACACAAAATGTTCCTCTTCGGGTGAGGAAGAAACCGGAATGTGAGTCACTTTTGTAAAATATTCTTCTTCTTCATTGCAAATGACCCAGTGCTGCTATAAATAAGCAGTAGACCCACTATTACATGCACACCAATTAACAGGTTCCTGACACCACTAAAAGCTAACTTCCTACCTTGCACTATGGACCCCTGTACTCCACTACTATAATATTATATCCTAACTGCAACAATCTGACATGAAACTAGAATAACATAAGCCCCGATACAACTGTTTTGACCAGTCCACGCCCCCTACATACATTACTTGCAAATATGCTCCATGTTACTGAGACCCACGATACCTAGGAATAGGCTTGGGTTCCTTTGGGAGCTTTGTGACTTATCATTGGTTCTGAGTTTGAGGTTGTTGCTATATCATTATCCTAATTTCCAAAACTTATAAGCACCTCTTTCTTGCACCAACCCTTTAATTTTGTCAGTTGTACCATAAATATTTTATGCATATACTTTTGTAAGTATTTGAAATTATCTTGATGTGTCTTGCAACCTTTGAAGTGATAGTTTTCGGTAATTAGACCTGTTTACTTCTGGAATCAGGATTGGTGTCTTATTCTTGTTACACATTCATATTCTCCTTGTAACTTCTTTTGTCCTAACTCCTAAGCAAGTTAGGCTATTTCATGTCAATGAATGGCAACGTAAAAGTACTTGGCAAAAGAAAAATTTTGAACTATGGGTTTATGCTTCACCAGACAGGCAAACTGTATTCCTTTATCTTCAACCACGATGAATCAAGGTCACATTATTGTTCGTGTTATTTTTTTCTTCATTTTCTATCCAACTCTAGCATATTCATAATTCTTCTTAAATATGCTTATTTATATGGTAAAATCTCTTATATAGTTCGATCAGTTTATTGCTCCGTCCTTTTTTCCTTTTCCCTTTTGACATGATGCTTTATTCTGCCTTTGAAATTGGGAATAATGACATCTTTAATTTTTGTTTTTCTCCCATTATATTTAATCTGAATCTTCAAAATGAATGCTTAGCCATTATCATTTTCTCCAATATTTTAAGCTGCATTGTACATCCATTATATTTTATTAAACAATTGGGATAAAATTACTTTCTTGGCTTCTTTGTGAATTTCTGCTGATGATTCTTTTTTAAGTAATTATCTTTGTCAGATTTGCATTTGGGTTGAAAAGCTCTTATAAGCTGATATCTTATGCTTTCTGTTCTCTCTCTCTCTCTCCCTTCTTTGTTTTTTTTCCCCTCTTTCTTTGGCTTTTTCTAGGAGGATCCTTTCTCTAATTTTGTAATCTCTTTCCTTTGTAACAAATTCTTCTTTTTAAAAAAAGAAAATCAAACAATCCTGATTCCTTACCATGATTTTTGTTTCCCTTTTAGATCTTTTGCCTATATAATTTTCTTGATACTTTTGATGATGTGTAATATGTAATTCTATCATTCTCTGAACAGTGAACACCATTGCTAAAACATGAGTGTTTAATAATTGCTATAGTGGAAGTTTGCTGCTAGCTTTTTTGGAAACAAATATAACACAAAATGAGCTACGGGGGTTTGAAAACCATTATTTTTGTTGAGTTTGGGTTTTCTTTTTGTTAAAAAATATTCAGATTGAGGGTGTGTTTTAAAGTGTATATAGGTATGAAGGAATTTTTGACAAGTTGAGAAAAGGATTTTCTTGTAGTGCACCCAAAATAGGAAGTGCAAGAGTCATTATGTAGTCATATTAGTAGTATAAATAAAGGTTTAAGGGTCAATGTTATGTGGGCACCATTCTTGAGTCTTTCAATTAAGGTTGTAAAGATTGAGATCTTACTCAAGATTGATCAAGAGACTAAAAAGATTGAATTGTAGGATCAGGTCAAGGTTGAGGTTCTCAGTGTTGTATAATGTCTTTCAAAAGAAAAAATGATTGAGCAATAATCATCTCTGAGGAACAAGAAAATTTTTTAAGTTCTGAAAACTGTCTGCAAAGCATGACAAACCCAGTGAACTCATCTCATAAAGACATAATTTTGTACTATTATGCCTGCTGCACAGTTTTCTGAGTTCAGACTCCGGAACTTTAAATATTTTTCCAAGTGATCCATTATTTTTAACCCTGTCAACAGTGGCAGGTTCTTTTTTTATCCATCTAGCATGACCTGTTCGCACCTTTTTATGATGATTTATGATATTACTTGGATTTTATAGAGCGAACCTCTTTGTAGTCCTATGCAGTCACATTAAGTTTCTAGAATTTTGACAGACAAAAGGTGGTATTCTAATGTTTTGGGACTTCCATTGCAGGGTGTGTTCCTGCAGCGTTGACATTTTGTTGAATATTTGAGCATGAATAAGCAAGTGACCAACTTCTCATGAATATATTGTAACTACAACTTCTGAAGTAAAGAAGTTTTCCTTGCAATGCTTTCCTTTACTTGGAAGTTGAAAACGTTTATCAGATCTATAAAATCTAAGTTCAACATGAAATTACAAGTTACAAGACATAATCTTACACTCTGCTATTTTCAAGCCGGATATATTATGCTTGCATACTTGGATCTTATGATTAACTATTATTTTTCTCCTGTTTAAAGGTCATGGAAGAAGTGTTGCTGTTATGTGTGCACTGTTAGTGGCACTAGGTGTTGCAGAAGATTGGAAAAATGCTGAGAAGTTGATCAAACAAAGACGGCCTTACATCCGGATGAATGCTCTCCATCGCCAGGAGCTTGAAGAATGGTCCAAACACCGATTATCTGTGCACAAGAAAGGACAGATGGGTGTCTCTTCTAGTCAATCACAGTATGATGGTTTTCCAAATGGGAGTAAATGAAGACAAACTGAAAAACATATTCTCCTTGTTTCCTTTACTTTATATTTTTCTTTTTTTTCCCCAATTAATCTACTATTTTTAATTTATAGTTCATAATTGTCTATTACTGGGTGTATCTACTTTGATCATGTTTCTGGATGTATCTACTATTTAATGTTGTTTTGGCAGATGAACTATACTGCTATTCAAAGCTTAAGTTGTTCAAGAGCATAAGAAGGTTGTCCTTTCTGTAATCTTAGGGGCTGTTTGTTTGAACTTATTAGAGAATGAGTTTTCTGCTTCTCCTGTAAGAAGAATGACTTTTTTTTAAGGAGAAGTTGTTTTATGTTTAGATGTAATAATTTAGAAGGGCTTTTGAAGTAGGATAAACAACTTTAGAAATGAAGGTTTCTCTCTCTTCTTATTTTTCTCCT
>JASKGM010032368.1:9762-25199 GCA_034509205.1 Ceratonia siliqua
TTTAACCGTTTTTATCTTTTATATAACACATATTTTAAATATGTCATTTAAGGAAGATTCAATGATAGTTTTTTAATTTGCCTTCCTTGATAGATTTGAAAGTTTTTTTATCTTTCAATTTATTTTTTAATACATCAAAAAAGTTTTTAATCCCACTACTTTGGTTATAGTTTGTTTTTTCATTTAATTGATACACTACAAGGAAGAAGGGCTTCAGTGGTGACAAAGGGTGAGAATATCGTCATTGAAGGTCTTTGGTGGAGACCCCTCATTGCTAAAAGTTTTAGTGGTGATAAAAAAGGTCACCATTGAAAATATTTTCTGTGGCAACCTCATTTTGTTGCCACTGAAGCCTTTCTTGAGTGACAACTATATAATGTTACCATTCAAGGTAAGCTTCAGTGGTGAGCTTTTGTCACCAATGAAGCCTGAAGAGATCTAAATTAATCCACAAGTGTCATTAAATAAATTATTCAACATCACTAAATTATCCTATCACAATATCCAACATATCTATATGCACATATATGTCCAACATCATAAATTAACCTAATTACTTGATACTCCTCTTGAAAGATTTGATGTAGGTTCACCTGTGGAATTTGTAAGAATAGCTTGGGATGAACTCTATAAAAAATTAAAACAAAATTATTAAGGACTATATTTAATGTTAAAACATGAACCAAAAGCATAATTACTCGAAATAATAATATCAATACACAACAGCACCTCAAAATGACATTCCAACTACACCTTGGTGCATTGGCACCTTAAAATGACATTCCATTTGTAAATTAATTTAGTCCATCATATATAATAAAAGAACTATCTTGAACCATAAATTATATGCTACTAAGGTTAGAATTACATATTGGCTTAAGGCAGTTATTGATTCTTGAATCATATTGTGAAACTTAGCAGGCAAGCATGCCTTAATTTCTTCTAATTACACTTTTAGTCTAGCATCCACCTCCGCAACAACCTGTGTATTCATTTTCGTTGGTGGAGGCTTAGCACCATAGCCTTTTTTGCCCCTAAAGAAGCTTGACCTTTGACCGAGTAATTCAATCAATATATTATTTCTGGTCAATTGTTCAACACCTTTTTGAGATTGTTGTTCGACAATTTCTTTACGTTTGCCCTGTATTTTAAGAAACAAGTTATAAGAATATCAATAATAAAAAAAATTTCACTCCTTACAAAACTTGAAATTATAATATTACAGGAACTCCTTTTAATTTTTGATCTAAGCATCATATGTCTCTTTCCTTAGTCCTTCGAGTATGTTGCAACTCTTATACTTGATCAAGGGGTGTTAACTGTCTAGTTTCGGGGTCTCTCTAAAAAAATTACTAACCAACACAATTGTAATCATACAATGTACTTTATAAGTGAACACCATTTTAATTTGATATGTATGCAATAAAACCTGCTATATGTGCACTAAGCAGCACAATTTGGGAGTACTAACTGTTGGAAAAAGTTAAGGAGTTGTCTGTTGTCCTACTCTTTAGGAGGGTTGTTTTGCTGTGTTATTTTGTTAATCTAAGTGGTTTATTTTGTCCTAGTGTATAAGAGTAAGTTGGAAGCACATTTACAAGTTATCACTTTGTTAGGAGTTAGTGGCTACATTGTCATAGCCATTGGTTATTAGCTCTTTAAATAAAGCATGTTATTGTGAGTCATTATATAAAATTTTGAGTGCAATAAAGTTCACTCTCATCTGTATAATGTATAACAATTGTTCTTCCAAATATATAACAATGGTTTCAGAGCCTGCCAGGTTGTGGGAAGAGAAAGATAAGAAAGGTTGTGAGATAGCGCAGTAGCATTTTCCTTCTATTTTCATCTTTTTTTGCAACAGTAGTAAATGAAGATTTCTGACAACTTTGTGCAACCACTTATTCCACGCTTTGTTGATCATTATGACCATTGGAGCATGCTCATGGAGAACTTCTTGAGGTCCAAAGAATACTAGATGATTGTTATTCTAGAGTAGCAAAACCAACAACAGATGTTGTGTTGACAGATGGGAAAAAGACAAAGCTTGAAAGGCTGAGGTTGAAGGGTCTTAAAGGAAAGAATTATCTCTTCAAAGCAATTGATGACTTAAGCTTGGAAACTATTCTTTGCGAGGAAATTGCCAAGCATATTTAGGATTCCATGAAGAAGTACCAAGAAACAACAAAGGCAAAGAGACAGCAGCTTCAAGCACTTTGTTCGGAGTTCAAAATGCTTCAAATGAAATCAGGAGAGTTAGTTACATATTATTTCTCAAGAATGATGGCAGTCGTCAACGATATGCAGATCCATGGTGACAAGATAAAGGATGTCACCATTGTAGAGAAGATTCTTTAATCCATGACACCAACATTTAATTTTGTTGTCTATTCTATAGACGAAGCTAATGACATTGATGAACTTTCAATTGATGAATTGCAAAGTTCTTGGTTGGTTCATGAGCAAAATATTGACCAGCAGGAGAAAGAAGAACAAGCATTAAAAGCCTTATTAGAAATCATTCTGCACTAAGTAGAGCTGATAGAGGATGGGGTAGAGGAGGCAGAGACTACAATGATCACGAAAACCAACAACAAAACCATCAACATCAAGAGAATCAATTTCAAGGAAGAAGAGGATGTGGAGGCCATCACTCAACAAGATCAAAGTCAACAGACAAGAACTTACTTAGTGTGGGTCAGTTTCAAGAAATGGGATGCGAGATTTCTCTCAAAGATGAAGCATGTCAAATTTAAGATACAAAGTTGGGCTTAATTATTCAAGTTATCATGTCGACGAATCATATATTCCCACTTTATCTCAACAACACCACTTATTCATGCTTCTAAACAAAATTGAGGGATGTGGCATGGCTATTGTCTTTTTGCTATGGTTACCTAAACTTTGGTGGATTGAAGACTATACATAAAAAAGATATAGTGATTTGTCTTCCTCAAATCATAGCTCCCTCTGAAGTTTGTGAGGAATGTGTTGTTAGCAAACAATATCGAAATCAATTTCCACAAGGAAAATCATGGAGAGCAAATAAGGCATTGGAGCTGGTTTATTATGATATTTATGGGCCAGCCAATAAATCCATCTTCCAATGGAGGTAAACTATACTTTATCACCTTCATTAATGATTTTAGTCAAAAAACATGGGTGTATATTTTGCAAGAAAAATATGAAGCTTTTGCTGCCTTTAAAGCTTATAAAGTGCTTGTTGAGAAAGAAGACGGTAGCCTAATAAAAAGACTATGCACTAATCGGGGTGGAGAATACAACTCACAAGAATTTGCAAATTTTTATGAAAAACATGGAATTAAGAGGTAACTTACATCAACTTATACACCTCAATAAAATGGCATTTGAGAGAGGAAGAATCACATTATTCTGAACATCGTACGAAGCCTTTTTTGTCAAAGAGTGGCATTCTAAAAAGTTTTTGCCCTGAAGTGGTTAACTGGAGCCTCATATATTGAACAGAAGTCCCACACTTGCTGTTCAAAATATGACATTGGAGGAAGCTTGGAGCGAAAGAAATCTTGTTGTAGATCATCTTTGGAATTTTAGATGTATTGCCTATGTCCATATTCCATATGAGAAGAGGAGAAAGCTAGATAAGAAGGGAGAAAAATTCATTTTCTTGGTGTTAGTAATTAGTCAAAAGCTTATAAGTTATTCAATCCTAGCACCAAGAAAATCGTTATTACCCGTGATGTGTTCTTCGATGAAGAAAGAACCTGGTCATGGAATGAAAATGGTGTTAAATAACATATTCCAGTAAATTTTGATGATGATGAGAAACGGCAACAGCTTATGGAAAATGTGCAAGAACCAAAAGCCACTCAAAATGTCTGAACAAAGCCCACATGCAGATGAATCAAATGAAGAACATAGGCTTCAACCTATTCAAAGAAGACCCGTATGGATGATCGATTATGAGGTAATTGGAGTTTACCAAGATGAGGACTCGCTTACACATTATACTGTATTTTCAAATTGTGATCTTACCACTTTCGAAGTGGTTGTTAGGGAATCAAAATGGCAAAAGGCTATAAATGCTGAAGTTACAGCCATCGAAAAAAATGATACTTGCGATCTATGTAATCTTCCAAAAAGGTAGAAAAAAATGGGTGTAAAGTGGGTTTACAAGACAAAGCTAAAGCAGAATGGTGAAGTTGACTAGTACAAGACACGTTTGGTGGCCAAGGGCTACAAGTAGGAGTTTGGTGTTGATTATAGAGAACTGTTTGCTCTAGATGTAAGGCATGACAAAATTAGATTAGTCATTGCATTGCCAGCTTAAAACTCATGGCCTATCTTCTAGCTGGAAGTGAAATTAGCATTCCTTCATGGAGATTTGAAAGAGGGGGTATTCATTGATTAACCTCTTGTTTATGTGAAACTTGCAATGAGCATAAAGTATATAAGTTAAAGAAGGCTCTATATGAATTAAAACAAGCTCCATGATCTTGGTATAATCGTATAGAAACTTATTTTTTGAAGGTAGCATTTCAAAAATGTCATTATGAACATATACTTTTCATAAAAATTGAAGATGGAGGCAAAATGCTCATTGTTTGCTTATATGTAGATGATTTAATATACACTGGAAGTAATACAACCATGTTTGAAAGCTTTAGGAAATCCATGATGGTTGAATTAGAGATGTTTGATCTTGGCATGATGCATTACTTTCTTGGCATTGAAGTGGTGCAGTCCTCCATTGGAATTTTTATTTCTCAAAAGAAGTATGTGCAAGAAAACTTAAACAAGTTTCAGGTGAAGGATTGTAATCTTGTGAATACACCATCTGAGTTTGGTTTGAAGGTAAACATAGATATTGGAGGAAAGAAGGTTGACAACACTCTTTACAAGTAGATAATAAAATGGGGAGTTTAATGTACTTGACTACAACAAAGTATGATTTAATGCATGCTATAAATGCCATTAGCAAGTACATGAAGTGTCCTACAGGGATTCATCTCTTGGTTGTAAAAATAATTTTTTGGTACTTACAAGGTACTAAGGAGTTTGGGCTATTCTACAAGAAACGAGAAAGGTCAAATATGGTTGGCTTCACATATAGTGATTATGCAAGAGATTTAGATTATCGAAAAAGCACATCTGGATATGTTTTCATGATGGGGACAATATACGTTTCATGGTCATCAAAGAAGCAACTAATTATGACATTATCAACCACTAAAGTTGAATTTGTTGCTACAACAACTTGTGCTTGTGAAGCTATTTGGCTAAAGAAAATTATTAAAGAGCTGCATTTCAAGGAAGATTAGCCTACTCTGATTTATTGTGACAACAGTTTAGCAATATAGTTCTCAAAAATCCTTATCTACATGGTTGAAGTAAACATATAGATGTGAAGTATAATTTCTTGAAGGATCTCAAGAATGATGGAGCCACTGATCTAATTTATTATAGAAGTAAAGACCAAGTTACTGACATAAAGTCCCTCAAATTTCCTACATGTTAGAAGCTAAGAAAGAAACTTAGTGTTAGCACCTTGGATAATCCAATTTAAGGAAGCTTTAGAACTAACCATCACTAAACTGAATGATGAAATAGATTTTGTAAAAAAAAAAAAAAACCAAACCAAAATAAGATGAACTTGGTTTGGGTTTTGGTAGTTTGGTTTAAGGGAATCTAAGTTGAAACGAAACAGAACATGAAAACTCTCAACCAAAACCTTGCTTTCAGATTTAGTCATATTATACATATTCAGTCACGAGGATAAGTTTTTTACCTAAAACATGGCTTCAAATTTGGTGATTAAATAGTAGAGATGATGAGTGGGCGACAGAGCCACAGCAAGCCAAAGGCAACAAAGTTAGGACAAGCCAAAGGTGAATAAGCAGTGGCTGCTAGCTGATGACAACCATAGAAGGTGAAGACAAATGGGGAAAGGGCATGAACATGATGGAAGCTAAACTGGAGGGAAGCTGATGAGGTGATTACATTGTGCAGTTGTGGATGGAGGATGGGAGCTAGGGTTGAAACTTGAAATCTTGAAGTTGGAAAGGAGTCCGATTCTAATTGGAAATTGCTAAACGATAAGTATGGAACTATATGTCAACCCAATTCCAGAGTGTGACTAGCACAGAGTATAAGAAGATTCCTTACATCCAGGAAGCCTCTAAAGGGACTAATGCATATGAAATAAATAATAAAATGTTTAATTCTTTCAACAGAATTCTAAAAATCAAAGGGATCTTCACTCCATTAAATGAAACATACAAAATTCAAAATTCAATATAGTTGTTGAAAAAAGTATGTAAACCCATGCAATATCTTCATGACTATAAGAAAAAAACATTCTAGTGTATCCAAACATGCTTCAAGGATTACCTTACTAATCTAAGCGGCAAGACAGGACAGTATTGACTGATGTTAGGGTCAATTTGAAATTAAAAATATAAAAGATAGTAGGGTGAGTCTATATAACTCAGGGAGTGAAAATGTGCCTAGTAAGAACCACAAAAAAAAAAAAAAAATGCAGAATACATAACTATAGTACTGATAAGTAAATATAGGGCTTAGTTCAAAAACCACAGTTTAATATTTCTGGAACAAAAATAAAGAATTAGTCAATTCAAACTAGAAATAATCTAAATGCAAATGACCTATGATATAACCTTATTGAGTTGAAACAAGATTTTTGGGCACGGGAACCCATTCGTCCCAACCATATGCATGTATTTAATGATGCATATATGTATGCTTAGTGTATCACACAATATATGCCATTCACATGTGTTCAAATGTCTCATACATGATAGGTGCTAGTGAACTTCAAGAGTTCAACCAATGAAATAGGCTAACAGGTACCAATGCACTTGTCAATTGGTAAAACAGGCAATTCGAGGTTAATCCATTATTGGGCATAGGCTCTAGGAGTTATATTATTTAAGTTTTTCACAAGTAAGTAAGGCAAAATCTTTCAAAAATAATTTCACAAAATATGGAGTTTTCAGAAAAACAAGAATTTTCTTTGTATATATAGTTTCCATAACAATTTTCAAGATTATTTATTAGGTCCTTTCATAATACAAGTTTGGGGTAGTTCTTATACCAGTTCGTAGACCATATAGGCATACTTAAAATAGTTACAATTTTCAAATAGAGTAAATCAATGAACAAAGGTTATTTTGAAAGCCCAGATCAGTATTTAAAAGGGTTGACAATGTATATAATATAACATAACGCTTCATAAGGTCAATCCTTAGGTTCCTACATGACAATGACTCTAATAGTATAGCCAACTAGGAGTTTTATAAGTCATTAGTCAATTCCTATCACGGCCCAATTTAAGACAAGTGACCAGTATAGGAATGCTATCATATAGATAACATCCTACAATCCTTCATTTAAACATTTACTCTTGTGATATGAAAAAGACTTAAATTACTAATTTAATTTGTACAAGTAAAATGAAGATGGGGAGATTTCATAAATTTTTTGACATGGTCTTCCCTAAAATTTGGACACTTCCACAATACAACTAGAATGCCCAAAAAGGTAGACAAGCCCACCATAACATATAAAATAGGTCTTCATGGCCATAACACAAATAATTGAATATTTACATCACCATATGATGTGTGATATTATTCCAAATATTTTCATTGGTTTTATGGTAATATTCTAGGATGTTTTATATGTTTTAATTGTCTTTATCTAGAATTTCATTCATTTAATTGTAATATTCCCAATTTTCCCTTTTCCTTTCGTATTTTAATTCTTTCTTTTTATTTTGATAGGAAAAAAGAAGCTAGAAAATAAAAGAGAAATGAAGCAATGAAGAAGCTTGAAGACCCAGCCAAAACATAGCACATTTGATTGAAGGCCATAGAAAATGCACGGCAGCCTAAAACGCTAAGTATTAGCCATGACCCAAAAGAATGCTGGTTCCACGTTATAAAACACATAGCATCAAGCAAGCATGTACAATGAATAAAATATGCACATCAGATTAATTTTTTCCATATGCTGGAATAATCAAATGCAAGAGTTTAAGTGAACAAATGCCCACTTGATAGAAGCAAAACGCACCCACCAGCCAACCTTTAAACGTTGGCATTTTGCTGAGCTGAATCTAGGTATTTTATCATCAACAAGCATAATTTCGAGTAGCATTCTGGAATTGTGTTTTGGAGAAGAACCTAGTGGCTGGGAAAAGGAAAAAGGAAGAAGCTTTTGAGCATATGCTTGGAGGAGGAAGGGGCTGCATTTCTGACAAGAAATAAGGCTCATTTTCACATTCCATTGAGTTCTTCCTTTATTCTTCTTCAAAATTTTTCTGACTTAAAGTTGTAATTTTACCCATGACAATGTTCTTGAGTATTTTCTACTTTAGTTTGTCTACCATGAGTAGCTAAGCAATTATTTTAGGATTGGGTTGTAGTTGTTGAGTTTATGTTTTCGATTAACTTTGGTTATGTAAAAATGTTTTCTGATGCAACTTAATGGATTCGTATTTTCTGCTCATAAATTACTAATCACAATTTATTTGTCCAAGGCATTGAGTGATACAATGAAAGTGGAAGCTCAATGTTAGTTGGTGGATATGATAAGCATAAGCAATGTAATCACGAAAGTAGATACACACTTTTGTGATTGTTGTTAGGGTTTCATAATTCGTAATGTATTCTTGTTAATACTTTGATCATAAAAGTAATCATAGGGTTAATGTGAATAGAATTTTTATACCTTGAAAGGAGATAGAATATAAATTAGGAAACCTTGTCTTTGCATCTGGAAACATCAGTAATCAGTGATATTTCCATAACATGACTTAATTAGCGAGCCCCATTCCTAGGATTCTCTTTCTCTGATATTAAGTCTCCTTACATCATTATTTTAATCATTGGTTGTTTACATAATATAAGGATCTATAATTTTGATACTTGAACTTTCCATCTTGTGGATACGACACTTGACTGTCTTATACTACTTTTTACGATCGATATACTAGTGATACATTTAAGAGGCATTAAGCTTTTGGAGCTGTTTCCGGGGAGGCAATGTTCAATATCAATACCAACAAGATCTTATATTAGTTTAAGCTTTACTGTATCTTTACTATATGTTTTATTGTAAATTTTCATGTCTCTCTGGTTTTCTTGATTTTACTATTCACCTAAAAATTTGGTGGAACTAGGTAGTAGGTGTAGACTTTTTCAAAGGAAAACCCCATTCTGAGCAAGACCTATGGCTTTGCCATAGGCACCACCCTCTCATAGCCTAATTCCATGATCTTCTAGGGTTTTTCAAGTTTTTAGTATTTATTTTCATTTTTAATGATTAAAACATGTGTTTTCTTGCTTTTGAGGTATTTAAGTGTTAATTCCTTGTTGCTGACACTTCTTGTATGCCCAGGAACCATATTATAATTGAACCTCTTGATCATGAGATTAAGAGAACTCTTGGAGGCATAAGGAGATAACAAAGGTTGTTACAAAGGCAAACTTGAGCTGTAAACATGGAGAATAATCCTCCTGCCCAGCCAAATTCACAGTGGATATTATTAAAGGACCATTCTAAACTTGATACAGATGATACAGATGGGGCACAATGTAGCATAGTAAACCCTCCTATAAATGCTAACACCTTTGAAATTAAGCAAGGGATGGTACAAATGGTTTAGCAAGAGCAGTTTGGAGGAGGTTCTCATAAGAATCCAAATCACAGCTAGCCAATTTCTTGCATATTTTTGGTACAATAAAGATGAATGGTGTCTCTAATGATGCCATTAGACTTAAAATTTCCATTCTCTTTGAGAGATCAAGACAGGGTATGGCACAACTCTAAGCCACCAAACTCCATAACTACATGGGCTGAATTGTCTTATGCCTTGCTGGCAAAGTAAGTTTTCCTCCAGGAAGAATTACTAGATTTCAAGATGAGATTTCTTCTTTTAGGCAATTGGATGGAGAAACATTGTATGAAGCATGAGAAACGTTATAAGGGATTGTCACCCTTAATTCAAAGAACCGTGGCTGCTGCAATAGGAGGATCATTGATGGTGGGAAAGACTATAGAAGAGGCTTTAAAGATTTTTGAAGATATGGCCTTAAACAATTCCCAATGGTCAAATGAGAGAGGCACAGCCCAGAAGGCCCAAAAACAAGGAATGCTTGAGGTGGATGGTATAAATATGCTTAATGCCAAGATGGATTCAAAGGCAAAATTGTCAGGAAATTTAGGGAATGCAAATGTGAATGATGTGTCTTATCCAACTTTAAATTGTGAATTGTGTGGAGGATTTCATGCAAGTGCTGATTGTTCTCTCGTGGAACAAGCAAATTATGTGTCTAATTTTAGGCAACAATAGCAACAGAACAATCCTTATTCTTCCACCTAAAAACCAAGGTGGAGGAACCATCCAAACTTTTCATTTATCAGAATAATCAAGCTAGCAATAGTGATTCTAGACCAACTCAACCTCCAAAATATACTCTAATTACAACTTCAGTACATATATTTTAAGGCATACAACCACCTAGCTCCTTGACCATATTTTACCCCATTATTTCAAGTAACGTTTTATCAAAGTTATAATCAAGGTAAATATTAGGGAAGTAAAATATATTTTATAGTGATAAAATTAATTAAGTAAAATATAAATTTCAAAAGGTTCTATGTTGTAAAACTTTATATAAATAATTACCATTAAATTTATGGTTAATTAGAATATTCGCTTCAAATATGATCAACAAGATATTGGAATGCCATTTTTAAAGAAAAATGAAGTGAAATGTTATTTTGCAATACCTCAAAAAAAAAAAAAAAAAGAAGTATAATTTACACCATATAAAATAAAGAAGTATATTTATAAATTTAATTTGAGGAATATATCGGTTCTGTTCCATATAAGTCATTTTATTTTGGGGCTAAACAAGAGAAAAAGACAAACTCCTAACTTTTAACTGGAGTGCAGAAGTATACAAGTCAAATTTTATAATTGGAAAGGCACCAAGCTTTTGTTTTTGTTTGGTCTTTCTATGCTAGTGTAGCATTTTATTTTATATTTTATTTTTATTTTAAGAAATAACAAAAAAATTTTAAAAATAAAAAAATTTGATAACACAGGTATTTAAAAATAAATAAAATAAAAAAGTAAAATACTACTATAAAAATAATATAAAAAACAACATTTTATTTTTTTATTTTTTGTTACATGAGAATTCCAACCTAAGATGTCTACCTCTACCCAAACCCAAGCGCAAACCCCCACCCAAACCCAGCTGGCAAGACACCAATATTTTATCTTCCTATTATTGGTGAAGTAATGGCAATAATTGAGTGTAAATTATGTTAATAATAAATATATACATAAAGTTTTTTATATAACAAGTTTATATATTTATTTATTATTAATATGGTCTACAAAAAATATATAGATCATATCTACTAAAAATTTTTAGCGCAATTTGCAAATATCTGTAAACTAAGTTAATTATAAATTAATACATAATGAATCTAACCTTTATCATAATTAAATTATTCTAATTTTTTTTATAGACCTCATTGATCTAAATATGTTTCTCTCTTTTACCGAAAATCTTGAATAGATAAAATATATATATTCTGACTAACAATTATCAGGGCTCATCCAAGGTCACAGACTCGCAGTGTTTTGTGAATATAAAAAAACAATATTTTTTCTTAAGATAACACCCACTGTGAACTTAGACATAACATTTCAATGATAGACACTTCTTTAATTGACGCAGGGATCAGCATATCCAGGTCTCTTTTACTGACCCTTTCTGAGAGAAACCAGTTAACATCGCCCCCACATAAGCAGATAACTCCAAATCTTCAACTGGTGAACATATATATGGAGATCAGACTTTTTGCCACCTTGTCCCCACAGTCATATCACGATAAGCTCAATTCAAAATTGGTAATAATAGCGACTTTCTCAGTTGGCACTCCGAAATGAGCTTGTCAAGAAGAATTCATGTACAGGAGTTGTTGATGAGTTCACAATATCTCAGGGTGCCATAGCTAGAAGAGCCAAAATCCTATGCCAAAAAGGACTTGACAAAGAGAAATCTATATATCAAACACTGAATCATAAGTTGTACAAAATCTAACTGGTTATAATCATAGCGAGGAAGACAGAAAGAAAGACAAATTAAAGGCCAGTAGGCACAGCACTCGCAGAGGCTAACTTGTGCCTTGGCACTGCCTCATGCACAGGTTCACATCAAAATGATTGTTCCCAAGGCCCAAAGTTTATATGATTAATACTTGACAATACTCAAACCCCTATTTCTTGCTGATCCACACATCTCAAGCCCTTCCAACTAGATATGTTTATCTAATAAATACATTTGACATTAGACCTAAGTAATGAGGAGTCAATTCACGAGTCTCATTTTTAAAGTTTCAAATTCGAAATTCAATAAATTATCGTAGATAATTGATTATGTGTAAAGGAAGAGTTCATCGTTTTTATATTAAGGGAGTATTTAGGGCATTTTTAGATGACAGATAATGGTGAAAAAGAAAAATAATAGAAAGAGTTCATTGAAAACCTCCCTTTTGAGTTTTGAGTATTCTTATAATTAGAATCGGAAGAGAATGCATAATTACTTTTAATTGATATTTTAAGCTTTTCTTTTCTTTATTTGTAATATTTTTGTTTTTTTTAATCTGGAAGATTTCAGAAAAAAAAACTAATTATTTAACATTATTTACTTTTTCATTATTTTAAAAAATTTAATAATAATAAAATAATTTTTTATTATTTATTTTGGTAAAATATAAATTTATAAAAATATTGAAATTAATTATTTTCTTTTTTTTCTTATTAAATTTAAATAACAAAACTAAGGAAAATAAAATAACTATTTAATTAACCTTCCATTTTAATTTCCGCCCTTCGCTTGGACACCTTCCCTTCTCTTCCCCTAAATTCCGAACATACTCTAAGCAACCAAAGCTTTGATACACTTTCTAGGGATGATAATTACAACCCAAAATTATTTAATCGCCTAACACAAATTTATTCTAACCCAAGCAAAACCATTTAGGCTTGTTAGCATCTCTTTTATTTTGGGGAGAATATATTTTTTTTTAATAAAAATTTTTTTTTGATAAAACTTAAAATGTTCTCATCTCCTTATAATAAAAAGAAAAAATTGAAATAAATGTATTTTTTAACTTTAAGAAAAAAATAAATTTTTTAACTCCTTCAGTTAAGGAGATTGGTAAAAGAAGAAATAAAAATATTTTTTTATTATACATTTGAATGTAAAATAACATTTCTTTCTAAAAAAATATTTCAAAATTAACTTCTTATTTTATAAAAAAAAATTTTAAAAAAAATTCAAACAAGCCGACGGAGTTGAGTTAAATAGGTTGGGTGAATAAGCCATTTAAGCAAGAATTTTAATGTTTATTTATTTATTCTCCGGAACCCAATTGCTTGATTTGGACTCGAACCCAACCATTAACCCAGCTTCCCACCCCAAACCTCGAACCCGACACTTTTGATACAGTATTTCAAGTTTCACATATTTGTTAAATGAGTTAAGTTGTGCTTGACCTAAATAAATGAAGCATAATCACTATAAAAAAAAATTGAATTTAACGGTGATTCCAAAACCGCCATTATCCTATGCCTCGAGAAATGATTTTGCAACAATTTTAACCAACCGCTGCAATTACGTTGGGTTCTTAAGCTAATAAGCTTATTCAAACGTACTCTTGGTAAGTGGTGAAAATTAAGCTAGCTATTGCGTTTCACAAGCAAGGGTATGGTTGGCAGAATTGACGGGAGGAATAAAAAACACACTCTAGTCCTCCATAATTTTCCTGCGATACTATGAAAATAAATATTAACTACAAAATAAACTTAGTTACAACTTTTGCAAAGCGATATGAAGAAAAATAACTCTCCTATATTTAGAATAAAACATAATGATAATCCTAGGAGATAATTATGATAGTAGGATAACCTTTGAACACTCACTCTTAGTCTCTTACATTGTAAGACTTGTCCTATACATGTAATTAATAGGTCTTTCGTCACTCTCCCAGCAACTGCGCAATTAATTTAGTTACAACCTTAATCAGAAAACCCATTCAGGGCTATGATTGAAGTACAATTGTGAATGATCTTCTGGCCAGTACACAAAGAGATAATCTGTTAATGGTAAGGAGTTATTGTTCATCTTTGAGGTTTCCCTAGCAATATGCAGCTAATTAATGAATTCAGAGTTCAGAGGCAGAAAGAATACCAAGAAATTGTACATGAGGGAACTAAGGGAAATTAATCAATCTCCTACATCTATTGCAGAGGCAAAAATTATTTTACTAATTTTTTCAAACTGATCTATTCATAAAGATACTAGTTTTTATCAATCCGAAAAAATAAAAGAATTTGAATCTACACTGAAATAAAAACATCACTGGATATGTGATCACCTACATACATATAATACTTTCCCAGTGTGCTTCCTTCTATTAATGAGGCGTTCTCTATGTGGATGCCAAACTCCGATGAAGACTTTATTTACTCGTGTTTTATTCAAAAGCCTGACCATCCTTGGGTCCCTGGTGTAGCCAGAAGCAACAGCAGAAGAGTTCTTCTTCTGTTTTGCTATGTCAGTCAGGGAATCTGATAAACTGGTAAAGTCATAGCAATCTGTTTTAAATTTCAATAACAAGCAAAACAAAGACCATTACTTAGAATCAATATATAAGTCAATCTTTCTCACACTGAACGAAAAAATATTGAGGGGGTGTTTGGTATGGGACTTAAACTTCTTTTGGGAAACTAAAATTACCATGTTTAGTCCAAGCTTTCTAGTAAAATTTCTTGAAATTTTGATATAACCATCTGATTTCTATTCCCACCTAAATGTAGGTCACAGCAGAAGGGACCGGAGTCAAGCCGGAGCTAGGACTAGGATTGGGTCTAAGAGCCAGCTCAGCCTGGCTCCCAATGAAAAGCATTTCAAAAACTAAATTACATTCGCTTCCGCGGTTTTTGAAATATATATTAACAATTCTTTCAATTTGTACAAAATTTTTTCTTTATTAATAAAATTGTTAACAAAGCTTAAGTTAAATGTATTTTTTTCTCTAAAAACTTTCATCTACTTCAATGAACCAAAATAATCAAAATTAAAAGTCAAATTAATACTTTTGAAAACTTTATAAGGAGAGAAGTTAATTAATGTAAATATTTTAAAACTAAAATGAATGTGAGTGTAGATTTTATAAATTTTAGGTGAGATTTTATTATAAATTAAAACAAGAGAGAGAGTATGAGTATATGTTTCTAAAATTTTAAGAGAAATAACTGTAATTTACTCTTAAAATTATATTCTTTTCTTAATACTTTGTCCAAATATAACCTATGGAAATACTTTTCAGCATATATCCAGGGGCTTAGGGTA
>JASKGM010032379.1:0-25194 GCA_034509205.1 Ceratonia siliqua
TACATTAAATAATTTTATCACAATTAAAATAAATATATAATTGTCCACTTTGGTGTTCTACAATCTGTATAGTTCAAGAAAAATTAATTTTTATGTATATTTGAGCTAGGTTTTGAAGATTAAACATTGATGTTAATTTTTTTTAGTTTTTTGTTGTTGTTCCTGGTATGTTTAATCATGATTTTGACACCCTTTTTCTTTTTATTCTTCTTCCTTATCTTATTTGGATCTTTGCAATACAAATTATTAAGAAAAAAATTCAAAAATCTGAAAACCGGTTACCCGCCTGGTTCACTGGGTTTTTACCGGTTCAACACCGGGTCACCGGTTTTTGACCGGTTTTTTGCTCCCCCTATTTATGAGGGTCACCCGGACCGGTTCTATGGCCGGTTCCTGGTTCAACCGGTCGGACCGGCCTGTCCGGTCCAGTTTTCAGAACAGTGTAATCAACCTAACCCACTATTTTTAGTGAGTTAAATGGACCAACCTTTTGTGTTGTGTCCATTTTAACAGCTTATTAGAAATGGTCATTCTTCATTCTTTCTTTGTTCTTTTATTTTTAATGAACGAATTGCATGTTCTGTTACTCGTGAGGCTTATAGCATGCACAAAATATAATTTTTGACATATTCAATCTTATTTTTATTCTGTTGCCATTTCTAATTTTTCTTTCCAATTGCTACACAACATTAATCATATCATTATTGTGCTCATCCCAAAAGTAAACCATGTTTACATGTCCCTTATGAGGCCTATTAGCTTATGTTCGATCTGTGTTATATAAAATTGTCTCAAGGTGATAGTGGGAAGAAAAAGCAAGGTATTATACATGTGCAAACTCATTAGTCCTAAGTAAGAATTAGGGTGCATTTGTTTAAGGTCGCCACATTTCAGACAATATTTTAATTATTTACGAGTTAGTGTGACATGGCTTTTAAGCTTAATATGAGTAAAGCCTATAATGGGATTGAATTGGATTTTTTGCACACTATTATGCTTAAAATTGGTTTCAGACAGGAATGGGTTGACATTGTTATGCAGTGTGTTACAACAGTTTCCTACTCAATGGCTGTAGAAGGTCAGTCCTTTGGTATACTCATGAGGTAGGGTTTTTATAATTTTTTTTTATAATTTTTATTTTAAGAAATAATTTAAAAGAATTTAAAAAAATATAAAAATAAAATGATTTTATAACACAAGTATTCAAAAATAAATAACAAAACAAAATAAAAAATAAAAAAAGTAAAACAATTTTTTTGAATCTTTAAATTATTTTTTAAAATAAAAATTACAAAAGAAATTAAAAAAACAAAAAAATAAAAATCGGATACTTATGACTCAAAAGCCTATTTCCATTCTTCTATAGGTCTTCAATCAGAGCCCATGTTGAATGTGCGGGAAGAAGCCTTGGTAGAGTTGATTATGGGCCTGACCCAACTTATTAAATTAAATACTCATATCCAATTAAGCAACATTATTAGAATTAGGCTTAAGCCTGATACATCCAAACTGTCGAGGAGAAGCCTGGACACAAGTATCCAAGTATCCAATAATCCAAATGATTCCAAAACTAGACGCTAATAAGACAAGGAAGGCAGATCCATCCAAATTGTTTTGATTTAATCCATTCGAACTGTTTTGGAATATTAACGTTATCAATTATAAATAATATTTATAATTAGTTAATATATTAATTTATCAATTTATTTATAAGAACATTAAAATTTTTTAATATCTTAGTCTAAGATTAAAGAATTACAAGAATATATATATATGCTTTAATAAAATTTAAAAATTATTATTTTATTTTAAGTTTTTAAAATAAAATAATAATAAATAAAAAGAGAATCAGTACATGTTAAGATATTAATTTTATTAATTATTTTTAATCAATAAATTTATAACAAATATTTTTTATAATTTCTTAAAGCGTATATTTCCCAAATAAAATCTGATCTCCATAAAAAACAAACTCACTTTACATGTCTGTAATTAGATTAAATTATTCACTTTTCTTTTATTAAATAAAGTCTGATCTCCATACAAAATTTACTTTTACATGTCTGTAATTGGATTGGAAATTTGGAATAGTAATTTTTTTTAACAATCATCCATACTTTAATATCTAATATTTGACAAATGTAAAATATAAAATAGTAGAAATTGTTAACGTATTTGACATCTTTAAATATTATTAATACAGTAGGAGCATCATAATTCATGTCAATGATAAATTTATGTATAAAGTACAAACTATCTAATCCCTGGTCATTAGAGCATACATAATTGATTTCAAGTTTCAACTGTTATTTTTCTTTGTTCATTTAAAATTTAAAATTTGTAAAAAAACTCACAAAATTAAAATTCCAAATCCAATTTATCATTAACTCTCTCTGGTATTGGGAAGACAGTTATTAGTTCTTGGATAAGTTCATTTAAGCCAAATACCATTCAAGCATTGATTTGTCTTAAGTATTGAATTCGTACCGGAGATGGTAACCTTTAATTCTTTTTTTAATTTGTTGATTATTTATATATTAGATATTGGTGAAATAATTGATGTATTAATAATTTTTTAATATTTATAGTTAACTTGAGAGATGAGACTGATGAGGTGTCAAACGGCCCGTCGGGCTGTAGGTTACATTCAAGTTGGGTCAAACCAACTCGAATTTAAATCAAGTTGATATATTGCTAGTCCAACCTAACCCTAAACAAAAATGACTGCAAAATTTCAAAAATGACACTGATTAAATAATAATTAACCTATAAATAAAAAGACCTATTTTGGTTACATGAAAGCACTAACATAATAACATTAGATCCAAGTAATAATTTCCTCATATGAAGATTCTTATACCATTATACTACAGAAGATCAAACATGACATTGATTTTTTTTGGGTTAGACTAGATTGGACTGGGCCGAACAAAAAAAAAACTTAATTTTTTTTCGTATTATTTATGATTTTGCAACTATTTTCATGTCCCAAAAAGTATTGTTATTATTATTGTATTAAAATATATATTACACTTAAAAAAATGAAAATGAAAATTAATTATTATGATGGGCCAAAGTCTAACCCATGAATATGGGCGAAATTTAATATATGCTTGGGCTTAAGCTTAAGCCCACATATATAAAGCCTACTAGACTTAGGCCTAAGCCTAGCCTGGCCTTATCCATGAACATGTTTAGTCTTCGACAAGGAGATCTTCTATCTCCCTATCTCTTCCTTTAATGTGCCAAAGGTTTGTCCTTTATGCTTCATTACACAGACTATAGTAATGTTCTTCTTGGCATTAAAATTTCTCATAGATGCCCATCCATATTTCATTTGTTATTGGCTGATGACTCAAATTTATTTGCCAAGGCTTATGCCCACTATGATGAAATTATCTAAAATTTGAAGCAATATGAAGAAGTTAGTGGCCAAAAAATCAATTTAAGTCAATCATATGTGTTCTCAGTTGGCTGGTAAGCTCAAAGTACCTAGCATTGGAGTCCTACACAAATATTTAAGCTTCCCTTCTTGTGTTAACCATTCAAAACTGTGGTTGGGGGGGGGGGGTGGGGGAACCCTTTCCTCTACAGGATGCCTTGTTCTCATCAACTCAGTCTTAATGCTCTTTTGGTTTACACCATGTCTTCCTCTAAGCTGCCTTTTTCTCTATTTAGGGATATTAATTCCATGATTAGTAATTTTAGGTGGAATGGAAAAGGTCAAGGTCCTACATTGAGTTACATGGAAGAAATTGTGTAGATTAAAGCGTCTAGGTGGTATCAGGTTTAAAGACATACAAGCCTTGAATCTTGCTCTCCTTGCAAAAGTCACATCGAGACTCTTGGTGGACCATGATACATTATATTTTTCAGTACATTCTTTAAAGCTAGTTATTATCCTTTTTTGAGCATTTCTTAAAGGCCGATTGTAGCTTTAATCCATCTTGGGCTTAGCGGAGCATTTTATAATGGAGAACAATTATAAAAATTGGTGCAATATGGAAAGTGGGTACAAAATAAAAACACAATTCTCAATGTCTTTGGAGATCCATGGTTTCTTTTAGATTCGGGCTTTACTCTTGCTGGTCTATGATGAGCCACATAGGACAAAAAGGGCCACTAAACCCAACCCCAAATATATAGCCACGCTGGCAACTGGGGAAAAGTCAATGCCTTCAGAGGAGAAACTGCCATCTAAATGAATTACAACACTGTACACTGATACAGAAGGGATATGCGTGGCTTGAGGACAAGCAATGGTAGAGCCAACAGGAACATAGTTGTCATAGGTGTTGTTTTATGTGTACTAGCCCTTAAGGAGTAGTATTATACTAGGAAGCTTTTGTGTATTGGCTGAGTAATGAATAGTTTGGCCATTAAGTGGTTATCTTCTCCTGACCCAAAGCGTAGAGATTTTTGGCTGTAATTTGAATTTAAGTGCAAGTTGATTTTTGAGTTCCATCTTCTGGTATTAGAGCAATTAGATCCAACAAAGAATGAATTGATAGGCTTGAGTTTGAAATGCAAGAATTGTACAGTAGCGTACAATGATCCCTTAACAAAGCAAGGGGAGGAGGGGTTCAAATGCAAGGAATCAAAAATAAACTCAAGGAAGTCTTGGACTTTTTGATTGGATTCAGCGCATCAAAGGATAGGCCACCATCATTTTAGAGTAACCAGAGCTCATCTTCTCGTGGAGGCTTCCAAAAATACGAAGAGTACAACCTCTTTCATCACTCGAAGTTCATTAAAATGGACTTTCCCATGTTTTCTGATGAAGACCTGACAGAGTGGCTAAGTAGAGTTAACCAGTACTTTGATTTTTAGGAGACCAATGAGGACCAGAAGGTGGCACTAGCTTCATTCCATCTTGAGGGTGAAGCGAATCAATGGTGGTAGTGGCTACGCTGCATACTCCAAGAGGAAACTCGCGAAATCACTTGAGAAATGAGCAGGAAATAACGACTTGTTTTAGACCAAGGAAGTACGAGTGTTTTGATGAAGCCTTATCCCGAGTGAAGCAAACAAGAACATTCAGGGAATACCAATGGGAGTTTGTGAAGTTGGCTAACAGGGTACGAGACTAGCCCTAGTAGGGACCCTCCTAGGAGGACTATGTGATGAGATAGTTGATGGACTATGTAATGAGATAGTTGATGAAGTCCTAATGGCAAAACCCAATACATTTCGAGAGGCCATTGGAATAACACAAATGAAGGATGACTAAATGATTAAGAAGAAGAAGAAGCAGACATGCAACGAGACACCAAAGTACATCAATTTTAATCGTGTGACCACGAGTCCTCAACCCTTAATGGTTAACAGTGGATTGAAACAACTAATTAATTCTCCTGTGAAGAAGTTGTCATGGGAAGAAATGGAAAGGAGGAGAGAAAAAGACATGTGCTTTAACTACAACGATCGATTTAGCCTCGGCCATAGATGCAAGACACCACAACTCTTTGTGATAGAAGGAAGAGGAACAAAGGAAGATGAGTAAAACATAGATATAGAAACAAATACTGGGATGGAGACATTGTAGGAAAGGAAGAACAAGCTAAAATCACCCTTTACATGTTATCTAGGTATGGAAATGGCCTTAAATAATGAAAATACTACCCCACAGTAGGAAGCAGCTGGTTAAAGTTTTGGTAAATAGTGGATTCAGCCACAACATTATCAATCAACGTATAGCTCAACAACTTCAACTATCAGTTACCACCATCGACAACTTTAATGTTAAATTACCGACGAAGGACAACTTACGTGTCTGGAGAAACATGAACATGTGTTGTTAAGGATACAAGGAATTCTTTCAAAATCACTCAATTCTCATTACCATTGCAAGGGATGGACATGGGTGCTCGGAGTCTAATGGTTAATGAGCTTGGGGCCAGTGACATGTGATTAGGGTAAGCTCACTATGAGGTTCGAATGGCAAGGATGTCCCTGCCTAAGCTCTTGACAAGGAGGTAGGAGGGGGAGACACTCTGTTTACACTGATAATAAAGAACATAGAAGACAATGATAGTAAAGAAAGGAAAAACATACCAGAAAGGTTGCGAACACTCATCGATGAGTTTAAACAGCTCTTTGAAGAATGATAGCCCTACCACTTGCCAGGAACATTGACCACAAGATTAATCTAAAAGAAGGAGCCTCAACGGTAAATGTTAGGTTCTATTGGTATACCCACATACAAAAAAATGAGATTGAACAATAAGTAGCAGACATGTTGGCCAAGGGAACTATCTGGTCAAGCCAAAGCCCTTTTTCCTTGTTGGTATTGTTGGTCAAGAAGAAAGACGGCTCCTGGAGGTATTATACCGACTATCGGGCATTGCATGAAGCTACCATCAAGGACTTATTTCCTATTCTGACAGTTGATGATATGATCAACGAACTCGATGCTGCAAGATTCTTCATTAATCTCGATCTTAGGGCAAGATTTACGTACAATTGGATGATGTGCACAAAATGACATTCAGTCTACACAATAGACATTATGAACACATGGTTATGCCCTTCAAATTATGCAATACACTATCGACATTCCAAGCAATGATGAACACCATCTTTAAGCCAATTCTCCACATATTTGTAATGGTGTTTTTCAATAATATTCTCATCTACAATCACCAATGGGAGGAGCACTTGGAACATGTGTGAGCAATGTTTAAGGTGCTATAAGAACAACAATTTAAACACTCGAAGTGCGTTTTAGGCAAAAGTAGATAGAATACCTAGGCCACGTAATCTCTCTGGAAGGAGTGCATATGGATTAAAAAAAGATAGTATCAATGAAGGCATGACTAACATTACAAAGCTCAGGGGGTTCTTATGATTGACTGGATACTACTGTAAGTTTATAAAAAAATATGAGATAATCACAGCTCCTCTAACACAGCTACTTAAGAAGAGCCTATTTCAATGGAATAAGGGTGCATAAGGAGCTTTCGAGAAGCTCAAGAAGGCCTTGACATTGACCCTAGTTCTAACCATTCCAAAATTTGACGAAATGTTCATGATCGAAGCATATGCTTCAGATACAGGGATAGAAGCAGTGTTATCCTAACAATGGTGCCCAATAGTGTTTTTTAGCAAGGCTTTGGGACCAAGGAAGAGGGTCTGGCCTACCTATTTGAAGGAAATGTTGGCAATTCTTGAAGCCATACGCTATTGGAGACCTGACCTCTTTGGAAAAAAATTTCAAATAATAATGAATCAAAGAAGTCTGAGGTACTTCCTGAATTAGAGAGTGGTAACCCCCAAGCAACAAAAAAAGGTTACTAAATTGTTGGGATATGAGTACGAAATCATGTATAGGCCCAGTAAAGACAACAAAGCTATAGACGCATTATCTTGGGAAGTAGGCATACCAATGCTTTGGGTAATCTCCAAATCTATGTTCCACAAATGGGATGATTTCAAGAAAGAGATAACAGAGAGTTCATAACCTCGAGGAATACAAGAGAGGGCCAACACAATAAAGACAGAGTTTGAAAGAACCAGTTACTATTAAGGAATTCATATGGGTCAAGCATGGGCGGGGTATGCTCGTAGAAGTATTGGTTTAGTGAAAACATTTACTAGTATAAGAAGCTACCTAGGAATCGATCCAATAGTTGCAAAATTGGTTTCTTAATCTCAACCTTAAAGACAAGGTTGCTATGCTAGGGAGGATGAATAATGAGCCTCGTAAGACAAAATGGGCTACTAAACCCAACCCCAAATATTTAGCCATGTTAGTATTTAGGGAGAAGTTAACGCCTTCATAGAAGGAACTGACATCTGAACAAATTGCAGCACTGTACACTAATACAGAAGGGATATACGTAGCTTGAGGCATACAATGGTTGAGCTAGTAGGAACATAGTTGTCATAGGTGTTGTCTTATGTGTACTAGTTGTTAAAGAGTAGTAGTATATTAGGAAGTTTTTTGTGTATTGGCTGAGTAGTGAATAGTTTGGCCATTGAGTGGTTATCTTCTCCAAACCCAAAGGCTGTAATTTGAATTTAAGTGCAAGTTGATTTTTGAGTTCCATCAATCTATCAGTGCCTTCTTTACCCTCTGCACATGTTAATTTTTTTTCTTGATAGGTTACAGGCCTCTAGAAAGTAGAAAGAATTAGACAATACTTTCCCTATGACATAGTTGACGCTATACTTAACGAACGTAATGACCAAGGTGAAGATAAACTGGTGTGGCATTTCTCCAAATGTGCCACTTAACACAATTCAGTTTGGATACCACATCGCCTTCAAACTCTTATACCCAGAAGATCATGCAGACATGCACTTATATTATTAAAGAAGCTGGAAGGAGTTATATATAGAGGTTAAAAGTCCCAAATAAAATTAAGATTTTTATATGGAAGATTATGAAAAATGCTATTGCTGTGAAAGATAATATTGCTAAACAAGGTATTCTCCATTCAGACATAGCCTGTCTGTCATATGGCCAACAAGGAGAAAGCAATCTACATGTTCTCACTTCTTGTCCTCAAGCTGAAGTCTCGTGGAGTTTATCTCCTCTTTTGATTATAACGGTTTCACTGGAACATGAGTTTTTAATTAAATGGTGGACTTTCTGTTGAATAAATAATTTCATATTATTTAGATGTCTAAGTTCACGTCTTTTTGAGTTTCTAGATAGTTAAGTTCAATGGTTGATCAATGGTTATGTACCTAGAATATTACAATTCATGTATCTAAAGTAAAATATTACAATTCATGCAATAAATATTTGATTTCAATTTAAAGGAATTGGCCAAAAATTAAAAATGTTTTAGTAGGTTTAGGTTGAATTTAGGGGAATTAGCTAAATGTAGAGAGAATTCACAAAATAGGCATCAAATATAACAGTTAATAAGAGACACTCCTTTCATTAAGCATAAAATATAAGAATTTGGTTTTAATTTGAGAGAATTGGCTAAAAACTGTGGATTATTGTTGAAAACTTAACAGCATAAACGCATAGGGTAGTAAATTGCTAATGAAGAGAAACACATGGTAGTAAGTTGTCGAGTTTCAAATAAAGGGCAGTAAAATGAAAAGGTACCTAACCACAAAGTAGTAAGCTATAGTTAACCCTTAAACTAGCTAGTAGAGAAGAGTGACTTTGGTTTGAGATAAAAAGAAAAGAAAAACAAGAGGGGAAATCAATTAGTCTATCTTTCCAACTTGAGAAATTCGCAGGTAATCTAAACTAAATCTGGATTAAATATATATTCTTTGGACTTAAATTGTGAACTCAAATTTAAGCTTATACTTTTAAGAAATGGTTTTAATCCATTAAAATATAACATGTATATCTATAGGCTACTTCTAGTATGAAACATATCTAAATATCAAAGGATTTTAGTATAATTTATCGTTTAATTAATTAACAAATAACAAATAACAATACTGAAACAAAGACATGACAGCTAGTTAAGCTTAACTAGGAGAAAAACAAAGAGTTACTCAATCTTAAGTTAGTTACTTCCAAAAGAGCCATGCATGAGTCAACTAAGCTTTAGCAAGAAAAAGTGAGCATCAAGTAGCCTTGGCTTGAAAAAGAAATTTTAGCTTTAGAGGCAACTTTGGCAACATGTGAGAAAAGACAAACTTTTGGAATAAAGCAATTCCATCCAAGCACACCTACACCAAGTTCACTAAAATTAAAGAAGCTATAGTTAAGAATGATAATGGGCAGATACATGATATATTTTATGTTGGACAAAAGTTAGTTCGAAAATACTAACTGATGGGCACTGTTTCTGAGAAAAGATGAGTGTTGGAATACCAGCATTGTGGCTCGAGCTTATGATCCCCATGTCTTTGTCTTAGGACGCTGTAGCACCCAAGCCTCTATAATTCCATAAATATAAGCACCGTAATGCACATGAACCAGCACTGCAGTGTCCACGCAAACAATTATGTTGTGTCACCAAAAAAATTGTGTCTATTAGGTTCAAACTAATACAATTATGTACAGACACAATGGCCGAATATAGAAGGCTATAAATAAGAAACAATCTAGAATGGAAAATGTTACTTGCCTAAAAAATATATACCTACAAATATATGGGTTGTTAAACAGTAGTATAGGACAATCAAGTGTCGTATCCATAAGGATGAAAGTTCAAGTACCAAAATGTGCAAATTCTTATATTATCTAGGCAACCGAATAATCAGTGAACAAAGATGAAATAAATATTGAGAATATAAATTAGTAAAGAAAATATTAGGAATGGGTTTTCATCATATAGCCTTGTTATGGATTTTATATTAGTTGTTAATACTATTTACTATGCTAAGGCTAGATTTTCTAATACATATATTATCCTCTCTAAAGGCATAATATTTATATTTATATTAACCCTATATCGATGCTCGTGTTTACAGTTATTGATATAAACTCATTATGCTTTCTAGCTTAATTCAAATGCCACAAATGTATGCATCTATCTCTAGACTACATTACCCAGGTTCAATAAATCTATCAACTAACATTGAACTTCAACTCTCGCTCCTTCAATCAATGCCTTAAACAAACAATTAATGGCCAAATAATTGCAAGCATACAAATCAAATTTATTGAATAGCAATCAAAGACTATTATCTAACAACTAAAATTAATTCATAACAATGTCTCAATAACTACAACACCATTCCTAAAATAATAAAACTAGCTACTCATACTATTCAACTTAAAATAGAAAGTATTCAAGAACCAAATCATGGGAGAAATACAATAACTTTAAATCAGAAAAGTAAAAGAAAAGTAAAGAAGAACTTCAATGGAAGATGGAAAGTGAGCCTTATTCTTCTAAGAAGTGATGCTCCTTCTTCCTCCAACGATTCTTCAAGAACTCCCTTATCTTTATCTCTTCATAGCCACTAGGATCCTCTTTGAAATAGAATTCCATAATACCCCAAATGCTCCATGTTTTCCTACTTAAAGACCTAGCTTCTAGCCACTAAAACGTAGACAAAGTGGGTTTTTAAAGCACAGTACAACTGTGCATTTTTTACTACAAAACTGTATGCTTAGAACATAATTAGGACATTGTCCTTAAAATGTTATTTTCCCCCGCTAGTTGATGTCATAAATCTAATTTTGGTTTCTTGAGTGAGTATCTCGAATTTGTCTATGGGTTTAAGGGATTTCATCCTACGGGTTCACATCATTTGTGAAACCAAAATTAGATTTACGAAACAGAAAATCTAGACCTATCAGAAACTTGTTCCAAGAACCTAGATTGGTTGAACGCCACAAAGTGGTTTCATTTGATAAGTTCTAAAAGTTCATTCAAGAACCAATAGAGAAACCAAATCTCACAAATTCAATTTAATCAAAATCTTAAATATGTTTTTACAAAGCCAAAACGTCACTTATATAGGTGACACAAAGAAACCCTAATATGAATTGTCACTAAATCCTAACACATGAAAATGGGCTCCTAACAAAATAAGCCTAGTCAAAATATAAGTAAATAAAAATAGTTCAGCCCAAAATAACAATTTAAGCCCAATTAAAATAAAATTGCTAATTAGCCTCATTCTTTAGCTTAAATCATGCTTCTTCAATTCTCATCATAGATGGCGTTGAATGGAGAGGAAGAAAAATTAGAGAGAGATGGTGGTAGGGCCCAAAAAGCAATTTTTTAATTTTTGCTTCTTTTTATATTTCTTGTTTATTGCTTTTTTGTGTTTTGTTTTGTTTTTGTATTTTCGTTAAATAAAAAAGAGTCCAGACAAAATATGGTGTTTGCAATGGCATGAGAAATTTGATTCCATAATCTTGTCTCATGGTTTAAGCATAATAGTGCAAATAGGTATGAACACATGAAATTTTCTAAAAAATATGCTACGATTATATGCTTATATGTAGATGATATGTTTATTATTGGAACAAACATGGATGATGTTAATTTGATTAAGAAGTATATTGCTTCACAGTTCAAGATGAAAGATCTTGGGGAAGTATATACTATCTTAGGAATAAAGGTTACAAGGCATAATGGTGGTTGTCTTAAATTAATCTCATATGTTGAAAAGATTTTAAATAAGTTTCATCACTTGAAAATTAAAGAAGCAAACAGCTCCTATGATATTTCACAACATCTAATTCCAAATTCTGGGAGATCTATATCAATATGGAAGTGTTATTGGTAGCTTGATGTATGCTATGCATTATACCACGCACGATATTTCCTGTTTGTAAGCTTTCAAGGTACACTAGTAGTCCAAGTGTAACTCATTGGAATGGCATAAGAAAAGTCTTTGGATATCTAAAAAGAATTACTAGTTTAAAACTCTTCTATAATTATTTTCTAGGAGCACTTAAAGGTTACTGTGATGCTAGTTGGAAAAATAATGTACTTGAAAGAAACAGTTTTTCAATGTCTAATTAGGTGTTTATTATTGGTGGAGGAGCCATTTCATGGTCTTCCAAGAAACAAATGTGTAAAACTCATTTCACTATGGAATCTAAGTTTGTTTCTTTAACAGCAGCATGCAAAGTGGCAGAATGACTGAGGAACTTATTGCTTGATATAGTGTTGTGGTCACAACCAATGCCAGCCATCTCTTTACGATGTGATAGTCAAGCTATATTGAGTTGTGCATTTAGCAAAGTGTACAACAAAAAGTCTAGACATGTTAGCTTGAGGCATAATTACATAAAATAATTGATTCGTGATGGAGTAGTTGCAGTGCAGCTCAAAAGAACAAATGATAATCTAGCAGATTCTTTTTACAAAAGGACTCATCGAAAAAAAGGTGAGAGGGAATACAATTGGAAGGGGATTAAAACCCATTAACTAAAGTTACCAGTAATGCAAATCATACTTTTCCTAGAATAAACGATCTAGTTTCAAAGTTCAAATGGTAATAAGAAGTTAGTGATAAGTGACTGTGAATACTAGGAAAATAAATAACATTCCAAGACTAGTGTTAAAATTAAGGAAATCAGAAAATGAGTATATAACTCTTAATGAAGCCTAAAGATATGTTCTTTAGAGGGAACTTCACTTATATGAACATTATGGAGTGATGCTGCTTCTAACAAAGTTTATGACTCTGAATTATGATTAATTCATATGTGTGACATTTCTGGTTATACCATTAAGAAGTTATGGCTCAAAGCTTCAAAGCTACCAGTAATTTTGTTAAAACTTTAAATGCTTACACTAAGAGAAGGTTTAAATCAAAATAAATACCTTCTTTTACTCATGAATTATTATGGATTAAAGGAATTCACTTAGTTTTTCAAACTAAGTTGGGGATTATTGGATAGGTTAGTTTGAAAAAACTAACGGATGGGTGCTGCAGCGCCCTCGTGGTGAGGTTGCAATGCCCTTGAGGTAGGGCTGTAACACCCACCATTCTGTTTTCAAGAATAGACTAGCGCTATAATGCTAGTTTTATGATGCCTGTGATATAGGGGGTACCACAGCACCTATGGCTTTGTCTTGGGGCACTGCAGCGCCTAAGCCTCTGTAATTCCATAAATAGGAGTGTCTCAGCACCCACGAGAACAATCAAGTTGTTTTATCAAAAAATTGTGTCTGTTGGGTTCAAACTTATACACTTATGTACAGACATAATGGTTGAATACAAAATGTTATAAATAAGAGAAAATCTAGAAGAGAAAGGGTTGCTTACTTACATAATTATTCTCACACACACTTTCTCTCTACATATTTCTTTTAAACTCCATTCAAGAATTGTTCTAGAGGAGAGAATAATTCAATTGCTATGTATTATTTCTGGGTGCATTTACTTGAACCCGACAATAACTATTGGTGGCAAATAACGTTTTAAGGACAATGTCCTAATCACGTTCTACGCATACAAATTATATGTTTCTATCTTCTATCCCCTCATATTGTTCCTCATTTTAATTATGTGAATAGGAATGATTGAGTTCAAAATATTGAAAAATTTAAAAACATTGAGTTAATCTATATTAAATAATAATTATTGTGTAGTATTGAATAAATGATATCTGAAATACTTTATATTTATATTCACTTTTCATATAATTAATTATTTTTTAAATTTCAGACTTCAGTAATTGTTCGTTAATATAAGTAGTCTATAAAAAACATTAATCTAACAAACAAATCAAATAATAAAAAATATTTGTATAAATAATATAATATAGTTATATGTATTTATTTTAATTATTATATAATACAATAATTTCAAATATTAAGTATTCTATTTATCTACTGGTATCGAACACATATTAAATATCTAAAAATTAAACTTCATTTGGTTCAAAATTAATTTAGATATCTAATTCTATAATATTCAAACCTCATCCATTATTCAATGGTAATTAAATATAAATATTTATTTTAAGATAAATATCCGTCAATATTACTATTTTAGTATAACCTACTAACCACATATCTCTTAAGTAGGGGTACCAATTAAGGCCAGGGCTGGCTGGCCAACTTCAAGGGCTAGGTTAGGTTTTAATCCAAAAAATAGGCACCAAAAAATCAAGACTGTTTTTGGCCCAGCTAGCCCTTGATAGGCCGGGTTGACCCTCTTTCTTTTTTTTGTTAACTTTCTAGATCCACTTAATCTTAGACTCTTAATGTCTTACCCTACCCTTATCAACATGTGTAAGCCCTTATTTGTACAAATAATTTGTTGCAAGATTTTTTTCATAATGGTAAGCTTATTAACTTTAAATTTGTTCAATTTTCTTTATTCTCATTATTGTTATTAACTTTAATCATAATTTACACTTTGTAGATGAAGAAGATGACAACTCAACAATTGCACCAAATTTATTTATGTGAGATTCAAATATAATTATCGAGAATGATTAATTAATTCTTTTGGTTTTAATTTCATGCTATTATTTTTGTGGAGATTAAGTCTATAATAGATTGATAGTGTTTTATTATGTATGAAAATTTTATATAATTATTGAGGACGACTAATTGATAGTTTAAATTTAGTTTTATTATGAAATTTATAAAATTTTTGTTTCTTATCATTCTTTCATTTGTTGGCCTGTTTAGCCTACTACCATATAGGGTTTGGGTTAGTTTAAAGTTTAAAGGCCCTTTTAAGAAAAAAGGCTTTTTTGGCCTAGGTTAGCCCTAATTGACACCCCTGCTCTTAAGCAATAAAAGTTCTATTAGGCCCCTACTTTTGAATCAGAACATAATTAGAGCCCTAACATGACATAGGTATAGCATTAACTCAAAATCTATGGGTGGTCTAAAGTTCACAGTGATTATTTGAAGCATTTCTTTTATTTACGTAACAAGATTATTTATTATTAAATAAAAATAAAAATTTATTTAATAATAAATAATCTTATTATATACATAATACACCTATATTTTATAAGCAAAAGAAATCTTCCTTTGCTAAACTATTATGCCAATATATTAGCAAAAAGGCTTGGACCTTCTAATGTATGTTTCATTAGCAATGGTGCATCTGTTAATGGATATGCTAATGTGGTTTAATTAGAGCTAGCAAACGGGTTAACCCAGCTTGACCCAGCCCATCGAGCTAGTTGGCATATTCGGGTTGGGCTGGGGTGGGTCGGTTAGCCTATTGGGCATCGGGCCACCCCATAGAATTTTTGGGATCTGCTGATGTAGCTTAACTAGAGCTAACAAATGGGTTAGCCCGGCCTAGCCCATCGAGTTAGCTGGCAAATTTGGGCTGGGCCAGGTTGGACCAATTTTGTATCATGCTAGGAACATGCTAGCCCAGCTCAGCCCTATGTCAGCTCATTGAGCTTCAGGCCAGCCTAATAGAATTTTTGACTTCCTTCCTAAATTATATCTTTGGGCTGTTTAAATTAAAACAATATAAAATGCTGATAACTACTAATTGTTAGGACTCATAACCAAAAATTATAAATATGATGATAACTATTAACTTCAATAACTACTAACTAAAAATTCTAGTTTATATCTCTTAAATAACTTAAATAACTTCACTACTATTAATTTCCTTCCTAAATTATATCTCTGAAACTCCAGTTTCAATAACTACTAATCAAAAATTTAATAATTTATAAATATGATGATAACTATTAACTTCACTACTATATATCCCATATTTCTGTTAGATCACATATCAAAATACTAATTGCATTATAATTTATTATATGTTCTGGCCTTAACCAACTTCATTCATGTATATTAAATAGTAATAATAATTGTTTGCATATGTATTATTAGTGGAGAAAATTACAAAATTGCAGCCATATGTAACTGGAAGAGTTGAAGGGAAAAGGACAAAATGTAAACATATAAAGATATGCTACATATACGAATGCCCACATTTGCTATAAAGAAAATGTTTCTTGAAATTAATGCAAATCTCTGAAATTCAGTACGCATATCATAGTCAAATACAAAGCACCAACCTAGATAATAGATATGAGCAACGTATAACTCCATGCAACAAGAATCCACATTATCATAAAACAATAATTCAAGCTTTCGCTTTTGCGAAGAGCATGTTTATGCAAAGAATCCACATATCATAAAACAACACTATCATAAAACAATAATTCAAGCATATAAGTATTTATGTTTTTGCATCCTATGTTTTTTTATAATTATGAACAAAAGGTAGTAACTCCATGAATTGTTCTAAAAAGGCAATAAAGCATACCTGAAAATTATCAAGGTTTAGCTTTTGCAAAGAGCAAATTATTGAAAGATCATATGATTGATTGATTTCCTTGTTAGCTAGAAAGATCAAAGAGCAGATTAATTGGATACAAAGACAGCCAAAAAAGAAGAAGTAAAAGATGCTAACTTCAAAATTAGTCAACAAAGATGTCTAGGAATAAAAGGACGTATCATTAATTCAAAGATGTGCAGGAATAGTATGGCTAACAATAGTGAATACCACAATTGATGCATTGAATATTAATAACTAATAAAAATAAAGTTTGAACATCAAAGTCTAAACAAAGAAGGGCCAATAGGCTACATAATCATCATTCATCATCAAGAATTACATTTTAATCTTCCTTGTACAATCAAATATCCTCTATGTCATGCACATCTGCAGTTCATAATAAAAGAGAAGTCAAAAACTAAATTGATTCCAATTTGCAAGAAAGAAACAAAGAAGGCTAGTACTATATTAATATAGGATAATAATTACCAGAAGGTCTAATTTCTTTAGAACCATGTAACCAATTACGAGGGAAAATTAGGGCTAACATAGTTTCAGGGAGTAAACAGCTTCTATACTTATGTAAGATGCGACACCTATACTAAATAAAGATAATGAAGCTACCGTTGTGATCAGACAACTTTCTATCACAAGCCATAAGTATAAGAATAGGAAATCGATGTTTATGCATCTTCCAATATTGGAGAACATCAATCTCATTTTTAACAACACATGGTTCATCCAAGTATATATCAAGTTCAGACTTGTCATTACTTGTAGTAGTTTGTATTATTTTTTGATGAAATGCCTAAAATTTTACAAGCATATAAACGAAAAATAAATTAGATAATTTATACTTGAATAGGAAAAAAATTATGCATAATAAATATTATTCAAACAATTAAACTTACATCAATTAAAAGTGTCCTTAACCTTGATGATGATGAGCTTGTTCCGCTCATTGAGCGATGTTGAGAATGAATTTGAGCACTCATTGTCATTGATGAGTTAGGATCATGTGAACATTGTGAAGTATTTAGGCTTGATGTTCTATTCTTTATATATTCAGCAAAGATGATATATAAATGATTCTTCATCCTATTCACCTTCTCCTCATATTCAAGAGGATAAAACACACTATAACAATATTTTAAGAACTACAACTTTGTGCAAGGGTCAAGAACACATCCAAGTGCAAAACTAACACTATACTCACTCCAATACTTATCAAATTTCACTTGCATCCTTGCTGCCATATCTTTGATCACCTCATCTTCACTACTCAAACTTTCCTTCAATTACATTTCTATAGTATAAACCTCCATGAAATACAAGTTGGAGGTGAGGTAAGATGATCTTATATCAATTTGGTAATTTCATAAAATAGGACTAAGAAAGCACACATCTTTTCTACTATTTCCCACTCGTCATTGGATGGGCCAAGCTTGTAATTAGTATCATTATTTGTCAAACTAATGAAAGCACGTCTATATTTAATAGACTTTCAAGCATCATGTAGGTAGCATTCCATCTAGTTGACACATCCAACCTTAAATAACCACCAACATCACCTAAGTGCACTTCTATAACACATTTTTGAAATTGCTTCAACCTCAATTCTGAAGCCCTCACATACTTAACACTTTCTCTAATTTTTATAAGGCCTCACTAACCACTTTCAACCCTTCTTGAATGATTAGATTAAGGATATGCGTAGAACATCTAATGTAAAAAAATTTACCTATACATAACAATCCATTTTGCAAATTAAGCATTTCTTTCAAAATACTTTGCATGCTATCATTAGAAGAGGCATTATCCAATGTGAGGGAAATTATTTTTGTATCTATCCCCTAATCCTTTAGGACTCCAAATACCTTTTCTGATAATTCAAACCCTGTATGTGGAGGTTTCAACTCACAAAAAGCAAGCAATTTACTATTTAACTTATACTTATCATCAACAAAGTGAGCAGTCACAATCATATAACCCTGAGTAGTTATAGCAATCCATACATAAGAAGTTAAACAAACTCTACTAGGAATATTAGCTAGCATGCCCTTTAGCCTCTCATTTTCATTCAAATACACATTCCAACAATTAGCCTTGGCAGTGTTTCTACAAATAGGTTTGAAATCAGGATTCAAGACTTTGTTCACCTCTCACACCCCTTCATACTCAACAAAGCTAAATGGAAGATCATGTATTATAATACACCTAGAAAGTGCATCTCGATAAGCCTTTTGGTCGAGTTTCCTATTCCTCAACATCCCAGCATTGTCAACTAACATGGCACCCACATTATGAAATTTAAGAATCATATGACACTTTGGAATATGAAGTCTTAAATGAGCAGTCCCCCTCATTATTGTACAACCATATTCTTTCCCACAAGTCTTACATTTACATTTTTATTTCCCATTTACTATACCAATCTTTTCAAAATAATTCCAAACATCATATGCATTAGGTGGTTTTTTAACATTTATTCTGATCCAGTAGCAGTAGCACCAATGCAGTATTATTAGACTTAACCTTATTAACAGCAATACTTTTATCAACAACAGGAGGAGTTTCTAACATTTCTAATTCATCATTCATAAAATTAGAATTGATTTCAAAATCCATGGCTGCAATACAAAGTACAAGGTTCAACTTGAATTCATTACATTACAAACTCAATTTTTTGTAAACCACAAAACAAAAATAAATATCTAAAACTCATCAACATTCAACAAAAAGAAATAAAACTCATCAACATTAATCTAATCTAATGTAAACCTCAAAAATAAAAACTCATGTAAACAGTAAACCACAAAAAGAGAAATAAAACGCAAATACTCATCAACAAAGATAAATGACTCTAGATATATGAATATATGATGGAGACTTGGAGTTGAAGGAGGATATAGTCTATAGACTAATGTAAATTGTAAACAACAAAAAGAAATTAAGAAATAAAAGTATAAAACTCACAAAGAATAAAGGTAAATGAAGAAGTCAAGAAGACAATAAGAGCTTACGGTGAGGCGAGTCAGCGACAGCAGCAGGAGATGACGGCATCAAGCGATGATAGCGAGAGTCACGAACAACGGAGAGGGGCTAAAAATTTTTTCAGGCCCTCGTCCCCCTATGCTGTGTCTACTACATCGAATTAGAATTGCAATTTGCAAAAGGGAAAGTGAGCATTGAGAAAAAAAAACAAAGCCAGGTCAGAGTTCTCATTCCTCCAAAATGGTTGGGCCAACCCATTGGTTCGGGCTAAATAGGCCCAAAATTTTTTGGGCTACTGATCCTATTATTTTTCAGGCTATTTCGAGCTGGCTCATCAAAATGGGCCCATTTTGCCAGCTTTAGGCTTAACTGAATATACACATGATATTTATTTTTTGGGCTAAATAGGCCCAAAATTTTTTAGTCTAACAAATATAATTTTATACCGTGCATAGTAATTTTAGTCTAACAAATTTTATACCATACATAGTAATTTTATACCATGCCAATAAATTATTGATCTAGTAACACTTTTTTAGTCTCAAGAATTAGTATGTCAAAGAGTTTGAATCTCATTATGCTCCTTCTCCAAATTCTATATGGCATTCTCATGTAACAAAAAATAATAATAATTAACTAATTCAAAGTAAATAAAGAAAAAGAGAGAATCATTTTTAACCCCATCTATTAGTAGGCTGGTAGTGGAAAAGGAATATAATGTTATTAAATAATAATAATTAACTAATTATCTTATTCTAAAAATTTTATAAAATATAATTTTTATTTAATAGTTTAAATAATTTTAGAATAATGTCTATAAAAATAATACTAATGTGATGAGATGAAGGATTCTAGAACATTTAGTTGCCAGTTGCCCGTGCTAAAAATTCAGTCCATGTCGGCCAATACAACTAGATAGTAAGCAAAATTTGACTTATTAACATCAATTGAGTTTCGATTAAAAAAACTAAATATAATTAATGGCACTCAACGCACTTAGCTACATAGCAAAGTACAATTGGTTGAGTATGCCAAAAACAATTATCCTTGCCTGCCAATACACTAGCTAGAAAGTAAACAAAATATGACTTTCTCTCAATTGGCTGCATCATTAATCCCCACTTATTAATAAATAAATGTTATCACCCTAAAAATTTATTTTTAATGGATATTTCCTGCGTTAGTTTATTCAAATATTATTTTGAAAGTCTCGATTCACACACAAGCTGGACCAGAATATATTTATTGTATAAATAAAAAAGAAAAAATATCATCTAAAATATTGTTAATATTTTATTCAAATAACTCAGTCAAGCGGTTCGTTCATTAGTTCGATAAATCTTCTTCGCTAATTATTAATTAAAAATGTAGATGCAGATAAGCTACTTAGTGTATTTAATGATAAGTAAGGCGAGTAGATTATATGAGATTTTTGTTAGCAATATCTTACAGCTCGGCAACCAAATTGATGAGGATCAAAGAAGTGATAGGGAGGTCCAAAAATCTCTGAGTGATATGGTTGTGAATCTTCACAATAATTTCAAAATCAGTGGAGAGGGTTTGAGTGATGAAGCAGACTTGGGGTCAGCAAATTTAAGCCAAAAGATAGTCCAACAAGATGAGAAAATCTCACATGAACTAACAATACAATCATATTGTTCCATCATTGAAAGTAATGCATCACATCAAATTCAAGTCCAGCTACATTGATTGAAACAGTCAAACAACTAGAGCATCAAGGGAACTAAGTGCTGAGTGTTTGGCTTATCTTATCTACTGTGGTTTCGTGAGCTGTTAGTTCAAAGTTATCAGTTTTGTTTTGTTTTTTTGTTATAAATAGGAATCGATATGTATGTAGCTCACATTCATTCAACATCAATAAAACAATATACACAGTTTCTTGCTCATTCAAAGAAGTATATGTTCTTCGTCTTATTTATTTTCAGTCTCTTATTTTTGGTTTCTTCATCTTCTTTCTAGTAACCTCTGTTTCTCTTTATTTTTTCTCTTGGTATTAGTGCAAGGTTATGAGCACTCAACCATTTTCAATTTTTTCTCATGACGATGCTCTCTCCAAAATGTCAGAAATTTCATTACTCTCAGACTCACTCCAACCAACTATCCCTTGTCTCGTGAACAAGCATTGGCCTTAGCAGAAAGTCAAGATCTAATTGAACATCTTGTCACAAAGGACTTGGCTTCCTCCAAATATATTACTCCAACTCCAAACACGGATGTAGAAAATTTTGTTCCAACACTGTCAGAAAATTACATAGCCTAGCGCAAGTCTAATCGTCTTCTTCGTGGTTGGATCACAGGCACACTCTCAAAAGAAACTCTTGGACTCGTTGTTGGCTTGGAAACAGCACACTCAGTATGGGAAGCTCTCAAAAATTCATATTCACAAGAGCGAAAATTTACTTTGGGACAACAACTAACATATCTTCGCAAGGATGAAGAAAAAAACATTATTGCCCACATTTGCACGTTAAAAGGCTTGTGTGATCATCTAGTAGCGCCATTGGAAAACCTATCTTCGACAAAGAAAATATGTTCTCTTCTTACTAGTTTCGCTCATCAATATGAAACATTTACAACTACCATGCTGAAGCCTAAGAGGTCTACTTACTCTGATTTAGTGTTACAATTGCAAAATCCAAATTAGCGACTAGGCCAGTTTTATGGTCATACAGATATCATAGCTCGGCAATTCCCTCAACTTGCATTTTATGGCCAACGTTAATTTTTTTAATTATATAATACTATATATTGATGATATAATATATAAAAGTTTATTTAATTGTTTAATATGAAAATAATCATAAAATACATATTAATATATGTAAAATATCATTGAATCACTTAAATATACATCAAATAAGTTTAGCATGATATAAGAATACATATATTATATTCATTTATATTAAAAATGATCAAAATGATACTTTTTTAAACTAAAAAACTTATAAAAATGGTGCTAAAATGACTTCATTTTAGTAAAATAAGAAAAAATATGAAAAAAAATACTGTTTCAATCGTCCTAGTTCACTAGTTTTTTATCGGTTTTGACTAGTTTTTAATTTTTAAACCGGTTTTTTTGCTAATCAATTTTGGAAGTTTGACCAGACTGGTGGAAGGATCAGTTCACCAATTTTTTGGTCTGACTAGCTACTCCAGTTCGATTTTTTAACAGGGAAGATAATTCCTTTCAACTTATAGAATTGAGGTATTTTTCTTTACACATTTATTTTTGTTTATTATGAATAACTTTATTGTAAGAGAGACACACATTAAGTGGTTTATACTTTATAGGGTACAAATATTATATTTATTATGTAACGAGGGCAATATTTTGATATATAAAATATATCAATATATATAACCTTAAGGAGTTCATCTAAATGGTTAAAGAACTATGTTTCTTGCCTTCATTTTATTAGGTTTAAACCTTGAGGTTAAGTGAATTTATTCTCCTAATTAAATGCATTAAGCCAATATGGGTGGGCACCTTAAAGATTGTGTGAAGAAGAACCTATTTTCAGTTGACAGACAAGCTAACTGCGTATATACTTATCATACAATAAAAAAAAAACTATCAATATTTATTGTTAGTATTTATACTATTAATTATATATATGACTTTTGGAATTTTTAATAGTTTAGTCTAATAAAATTATTTCATAAAAACTGTAAAAGTGGAGGGAATATTTCATATTTTAAAAAAATAGTACGATGGATATATTTTACAGATTTTGATGTATTTGTATATATGACATTAATAATTACTTCATAAAAAATTACATTAATGATAAGTAATAAAATATATATTTAAAATTAAAAAAATAAATTGACATCGCGTTATTACATATTAAGCCACTAGTTGTTATTATTATTACTATTAAGTATTAGATTAATTCAATGAGAGAGATAATTTATGCAAACTTCCCAATTTTACGTATATTGAAGTAATAGAGTAGAAAGGAAGGATAGTCAGATCTCAATTTGAGAAGGAATGGAAATTATAGCGTAAAAAGGAAGGCTCCAAAAATTCATTTTATCTTATCTCAATCCATTATTTTAAAATCATTCAAACAAAAATTGAAGGGACTGTTTGGAATGATTTTTATTTTATTATTTTATAAAATAAATTTTGAGAACAAAAGTAAAAAATAGTTTTTACAAAAAATACAAAACTTATTTAGATGTAAATATTGAGAAAGTTTCAGTGATAGAGATGAATGAGGGCTGCTGTATTTAAAGAACAAAAAGTGTAATGAAAAACGAAGGCAACAAGGATATAAGGGGTGTGGCATTGAATGAAAATATTTTTTTCTCGTTCTCCATGTTTTTCAAAAAATAATAGACAAAAATAAGTTAGAATATGTTAAAGATGTTTTCTATTTTTTGTTTTTGAGTTACATTTTTTGAAAACATTTTTAAAAAATAATTGATGAAAACAATATACCCAAACTAATTTTTTTTGTTTTAATAGAACAATAAAACAAGAAAATTGTTTTTAAAAACCATTCCAAAACAGCCCATAAATTCCTTTCTTAAAAAAAAATCCATAGTTTTGTACAACCAAGTATCACATTGACTATAAACAATTCAATAAGGTTGGTGTAAACAACTAATTTTGTCCAGGAATTTATTAAGCAAAATTAAATGGTGAAATTCAAAAAATAGATAATAATAAAAAAATGAAAAAAAAGAAAGAAGAAAGAAGAAAAAAAAAGTCCAAAATCGTTTTTTACAGTAAAAAAAAAGAAGGTTCAGCCCAATGTATGAACCAAAAAAATATAAGAGCCCAATAGGCCCAATCCAACCCACCAAACCAGTTCAAGCCCTTAACCCACCGGAGCCCCACAACCCGGATCCTCTTCCCTCAATCCCCCCGTCACCTGCTCTCTCGGAAATCCCTAACCCACTCTCTTTGCGCCTTAATTTTCTCTTCCACCCGTAATCTCTCAATATCCCCTCCTCTGCATTTCGAAAATCACTCGTTCTCTCTACCTCTCCCGTAACTCGCTCCGCCATGCTATCCACTCTTTGCGAAATCATTCTCTATGCAACCCCTCCATCAAATCTCTGCAAATCACGCCCCTTATCACGGCACGACTGGCGCCCCGCAATAACCTCTCTGTTTCACGCCATCACGAGGAGAAGGAGACATCGCCCAGCTATAAAGGAGAAGGGATTCCCAGCAAGTTGAGAGGGGGGGACGAAAACCGAGAAAGGTTTTGAAAAGAGGTTGAGGCTTCGAGGGCTGTTCAAGGAAGAATTCTGGTGCTTTGTAAGCGGAGCATTTCAGGTTCTGTCCCGTGATGGTATATCAATTTCTGAATTAATTATAGCTATGTATAATTGTTGTCTAAGTTTGGGTTTGGTTTCAATTTTTTTGGCTTGATTCGATTTGTATATAGCCCTTTGTCCTGAACCTGTAAAGAATGTATGCTTCATTGAATGATTCCGGTTTATACCTAAATGAGTTAGTCTGTGTTAAGATTTCCATTTTATGCTCTGCTATTCAAAACC